>SNQJ01S0069168.1:0-39095 GCA_010110895.2 Picea sitchensis | reverse complement strand
TTTGCGACTATTGCAGTTTTTATCATCAGTTGCCGAAGACCTCTGAACTTGGTCGGGCCACCACTGCCCACACGACTGTCGTTGTTTACTACTGCGACCATTACCACTGGTTCAGAGTATGTTCCTTTGCAGAATTGTCTTCTGCCTTTCTCGTTCCGCCCTCGAGGGCGCTGCATTCGTCTACATCAACAATTCAGACATCTTTTTCTTCAGAGTTACATTACATGAGCATGGGGCATGCCTGCCTCGTTTGTACACACTTGTATATTGTTTCACACCTTGTGTAAGGTCGGATCTACAGGTTCCTGTCTTCTCCAACGGATTTCTCTATACGGTCTCACTCTTGCTCTCCCTTACCACACCATTCTCAGTCAAAGAAACATTGATGAATTTTGGCTATACGTTTTGCTCCTAACCTCATCCATGAGGGGGCATCTGTTATCACTGAAATTTCGTCCGCACAGGGCGACAAGAACTCTGCATCATCAGCACAGAAAAATAGTCATTCATGGCACAAGGATTAGTTCCACAGCACAGCAAAAGAGCCAAAACTATACAAAAATGGCTAAAAAATTAAAAAGCGCATTGCACCCATTGAGAACGCGCGCATGCGCGCAACATCATCGTATATCGAGCGCATAAGTGCGGCTGTGGGGTGCAAAACCCGCGCGCCTGCCAAACGGCGCATTTATGAAACTGGTCGGCCTCCCAACCACTATTGGATCAGCTCCCAAGTCGATTTGACATCAAATTCGAGCTCAATCTGTGTGGGGAGGCTGGTCAAAGACCTAATGGTGCCCTAAAGGGCCTCTTTTCACATTCAAAAGGGGTTTCATAATAGCTCAAAGATTGGCTATAAAAAGCCATGAATGACCATCATTTCTTCAAGGAATTCTTCATACTGTTATGCTGCTGAGATTGCTATAGACTCCTTCTTTGGCAACACACTTTGTAAGCTGCATTTCATAAGCTATTCACCCCTCACTTGTGTGAATAAGCTTGGAGTTCTTTCATCCACATTTCATCTTTTCTTGTAAGGAGATCAAATCAGTTGAGGGCCTCAAAGAGCCTTCCATTGGAGAGGGAAGGGACCCAAGTCCTCTTTCTCCTTTGTGTATCTTTGGATTTCATCAATCAGACCAGCCTATCTATTGGTGATATTGTTCCATTGTCATTTGTTTTCAGTTTTGTTTCTGTGCTCATGTTGTTATTTAGTTTTTGTTTAATTCTTGTTAATAGCTTTATTGTTTTCTTTCTAACCTTTTACATTACAGCTTTCATGACTAGTAGAGCCCAACTAGGCATGTAAGTGCTCACTTTTTGCTCACACATTGACGAAAAGAGCACGAACAACATTGGCGCAACTTTTCAACACGCAATGTCTTATGCCTTCCATGATATCAAGAACATCGTGCAACCATATCTTGATGACTTACCCGCTCATTCCATGCGTCGAGTCGATCATCCAATCCACCTCCTAGCAATTTTCATCCACTGTCGGTTTTACCATATACACTTGAATCCTCACAAATGCGTTTTCTGCATAGAATATGGCCAACTTCTACGCTTTATTGTTTCATGTCAAGGGATCAGGGTAGATCCTTTAAAGGTTGAGGTGATTCTCAATCTCCCTCCTCCTTCTACACTTCACCAGTTACAAAGTTTGCAAGGGAAAGCAAAATTTCTTCATCATTTCATCCCAAACTACACCGAGATAACTCTTGGATTTACGTGACTCCTAAAAAAGGGGTCTACGTTTGTATGGGATACCATCGAAAACAAAGCCTTCGAAGCTTTGAAACTGTCCCTGACACGTGCTCCACTTCTCTTCCCCCTTGATTACAATCGCGATTATTTCCTCTACCTCGCAGCCTCAGATTACATCATCGTTATGGTTCTCATCCAAGAGGATGATTCTCATGAAGAACATGTTATCTATTACTTGAGTCGAAGTCTAACGCCTACTGAAACCAAGTATTTACATGTCGAAAAACTGGCCTTGGCAGCCGTCCAAGCAGTTCAACGTTTCCGGCACTATATCCTCTCTCACAAGACTACGGTGATTTCTAACTGCAACCCTATGCAACACATTCTCACACATCAATTGCTAGGGGGAAAATACTCCAAATGGATCATGATACTCCAGGAGTTTGACTTGGAATTCGAATGAGCCAAGTCCAAGAAGTCCTTAGTGTTCACCGAGTTTATATGCAACTTTCCCTACTCTGCAATGGAAAATGTAGCAACCGATTCATTACCTGATGAATCCGTTTTCCTAATTAGTTATGATGATCTTTGGCATGGTGATATCATCATATATCTCCAAACCCAGATTTTCTAGCCCAATTTGTCCAGTATTGACTGGCGTCGAATACGCTACCAAGCACGTCAATATATTATCCTAGGGGATACTCTTTATCGTCATGGGATTGACTCAGTTTTTCGACGCTGCCTCACTTTCGATGAAGCCAAGAAAGCCTTAAATGATTTCCATTCTGGAGCCTGTGGTGGTCATATGTCTGGGTATGCTACTGCCCAGAAGATCTTATGAGAAGGATATTTTTGGCCTTCTTTATTTAACAATTGCATAATCGCCGTCCAAAAATGCCACGCTTTCCAAACCTATAATCATAAGATACGGTCACATCCCACTCCTCTTCACCCTGTGGTCTCCATTGGTCCCTTTGCGAAATGGGGCATTGATTTCATGACATGTCACCCCCACTCGGTCGTGGGGCATGGATACGTTATTGTAGCCGTAGATTATTTTACGAAATGGGCCGAGGCAATGTTGACATTTGAAAATACTGGAAAGACCGCAGCATTATTCATTTTCAATCACATCATAGCTCATTTTGGTGTTCCTTGGGCTATCTTCACCGATCACGGTAGCCACTTTAGAAACTTCATGATGTCCGAACTCACTGAAAAGTTGGGACTTCGCCATGAAAACTCAATGCCCTATTACCCACAAGCCAATGACCAAGTCGAAGCAATTAATAAATTCCTCATAACCATGCTTCGACGAATGATAGGGATTCACAAAACAAGTTGGCACACAATGTTCTTTTTAGTATTGTGGGCTTACCAGACATCCATTAATTATGCTACTAGGTTTACACCTTTCTAGTTAGTCTATGGTCTGGAATCCATTCTCCCTATTGAATGTGAGATACCCTCCTTAAAACTAGTCGTCGAACTCCTACCAAACACTTCTGTCGAGGAAGAACATCTATTGTATCTCATGCGATTAGACGAAACTCGACGCAATGCCACCCTAGTCATAGAAGCCCAGAAGAAATGTGTCAAGGCCCACTACGACAAACATGTCAAGCCTCATGTTTTCTCCGAAGGAGATCTGGTTCTCCTCTACGAACAAGATCGACATATACTAGGAGATGGAAAATTCGAAGCCATGTGGCGAGGTCCTTATATCGTTAGACGAGTTTTGGAGAAAGGACCTTACAAGTTACTAGATTACGATGGTATCCCTTTGAGTGAACCCAGAAATGGGTTGTACTTAAAGAAGTAATATGCATAAGATCACCTGTGCACGAGTACTTGTATTTTATTGTATCATACTTCTTATGTGTTACTGTATTTTGTTTTTTCTTTATCTGGTCTCTGCCCTTATATGACATTTTGTTTTATTTCCAGATGTCGGAGTCTTCGCTACCCCACATTGGCTTTGCTGATGGCACTAGTCGTAGTACTCAGAACCTTGCTTCTGCTGCGTAGGCAATTTACGCCCCTACAAACAAACTTATCACTCTACGAGGTGTGTGCCTTGGCCGTGTGACCAACAATATTGCAGAGTATAGCGTCGTTATTGAATTGTTGATTGATGTTATATTGCTTGGTATTCATCGCTTGGTTGTGCAACTCTATTCGCAACTCATAGTACTACAGTTAAGTAATGTTTATGCTATTCGAAGTCCTACTTTGTTACGGGTATATTTGCGAATTTTCCTCTTGGAATGTTATTTTGATTATATTGAGTATCAGCATATTCCTAGATGTCTAAATACATTAACTGATGCATTAGCTAACTATGTATTAGACAGACATTTGGGTCATTTATAAACAATCACATCACAAGTATCACACAACACAAGATAAGACGGTAGAAGCCGTATGTGTATATAACGATCAAAACGTTTTTTACAAAAAGATTTTGTTCGAAGACCAAAATTTCAAAATCTGAAGCTCATAGCTTTTACAAAGTGACATCATGGATGACGTTCACGGTAACACACGACTGCTCAGGCAACCCTACAAAGCATTCGACCAACAGACTCTGACACCCCCACCGTATGACACTGATAACGTCGTGGAACCTCTCCAAGAGGCATGTATGGAATGTTTGCAGTCAAACCTTCCACTGCTTCATAATATTCAGCATCTCATTGTGGCACTGGAGCCACCTCTCATCGTCGCTGAATAGGAGAAGTACCCGACGGTCGATAAGGCCCCACGTTTGTGTCATCAAAAAATATTTTTTGTAATTAGACCTCAGACAAACATAAAAAAACATTTGCATATGATAAAATTCACAAAAACATTTAAAAAGTAAAAAATGTGTACTTCTTACTGATATCTCCCCACTGAGCACCCTTGGGTAGGGCCAAGTTCGGATCTCCTCGAAAATCTAACCCGGCATAGGCGTAATCATCGACCATCAACATCTGTGGTCGCAACCAGTCAAAGAAGGAATCATTGTATTTGATGATTGGTCCAGCTACATGCCGGGCCATGAGGTTACACCACCTCAGCATTCTCGGATCCTCTGGAGCCGGTAAACCCCACTCAACCTGAAACTGCAGCAAGGGAACCCTCTCAAGAAGGAAGGACACCAACAATGACTTGTACCCGAATTGCTTCAGGTCACCTCTCCTGTATTTGGTCAACTGCCTCTTCACGCTACGAAGGATTGTGTCTACCCAATTAAAGACCCGAGGGTCAGTACACTCTATGGCATACTGAAAGTAGCTCTGGAGAGCCATGTGTGGAGCAGTGCTCCTAGCCATATGAGAAATGGTGAACAAAATAGTGTGGAGGGTCAAATCCTGCACCCCCCAAATAGCCACTTTTTCTTTGCTTCTTTCCGCCTCTAGAACACAGTACAAATGACAGTATTCACTCATAGGCAGCCCACAACCTCTGCTACCAGTCAAGATAGCGTGGTACCCATGTCGTGATAGTACTGTCAAGAAATAAATGTCTTCGATATCCAAGGACAATGTGTGGACCCCTACATGGAATACTTGTTGGTCCATGTCCCACATATGAACGAGGTACTCCAACAGTCTAACTTGAGGCCTCATACTTGGGATACGAAAGAATTTCAAGAGGCCACAGTATCGCAAAGTGGCAACGGTGCCCGGGTTATTCCCGGCAATAGAATCATCTTCTTCATTCTCTCTTTCACACCATTCCATCACCATGGTGATAGCCAAATGCCTGCATAAGACACATAAGAACAAGGTCAGCAACTCTCTTCAAGACTTGGTACATTTTTCATTGAGCAAACTTTAAAGAAAATTTTCACTTTGCAGTTCTCACAGGTGCCCCTTTGGCATAGTACGAGGTTCTCATAGGTGCCTTTGGGGCCACCTGCGAGAATCATGCATTCTCAGAGGTCCCATGTGGATGGCCTGCAAGAATGCCTCAACGCAAATTTGAGCTTTAAAACAAGCGCAAAAACTTGAATTTACCAATGAAAATTAAAAATTGAACCATGAAAAGATAGAAGACAAGGACCTTACCTCATTGCCGGAGATGGTTTGTCGAATGGATGCTCATACCTTCCGCAATCGAGTGTCAAAATTCAAGGACAAAAGAGGGGTTTTGGGTTAAAATATTGGAAAAGTTACAATGACTATGGTAAAAAGAACTTTTACCCACTTATATTTACTTTTACAATTTTGTTGGTTTTTTATAATTGTTTTATTTATTAAACCTAATGCCTAATACCCTTATGAGTGCAAATTTTTTCAGATGTAATGACTTTGACGTTCATACACAAGGATATGAATATTTTTCCTCTTTTTCGTCACATGTTTGAATTGTTTTTTATGGTTTTTTGAACAAAACCTCGAGCTTGGTATTTGTCTGTTCTCATGCTCAAAAATACATGAGAACTTGATCAAGCACACTTTTATCACTTTTTCGGGCTCAACAAGTTTATACAAAAAAGGAACCCCCTGGAGTCCTCTTTAATCTCTTTTCAGACTCTCTAAACATGAAAAGATCGTCGAGCGACCTTGATATTTTCACGCTCATTAAAGTATTTGAAGAAAGCATCTATTGAGAGATAATTTATCTCTTTTTCGGTCTCATCACACTATTTTACGAAAAAGGAACCGAGAGAGTTCTCTTTTAATTGTTTTTCCAGACTCTATAATCATGAAAAACCTTCTAGTTTTCTATCTTTGGACTCGTTAAACAAACATCGAAAGACCCGTAATGGGACCGAACCACTCCTTCCTAGGGTTCGTTAAACATACTCTGAAGGACTCATCCAAAGGATGAGCTTACATCAACAAGCATATGCTATCCTCCTCAAGCTTGCGTAGAAATAAAGAGGTATTCGCCAAAAATGGTGGGGGGAAATTTGGGAAAGGGATGTGTTTTCGTATTCATATTATTGGCAGTAAGTGTCGCTCTTGAACATGACACCTCCCTATTCATTATCTAAAGCCGGTTTTGGAAATCCATTTGTCTCTCATTTGATTTGCCACAAGGTCATATCCTGAGTTGTCTCTGAGTCAATGCTGCCAAATCATTGGTCGTGTCATTCATATGTTCAAGAGAAGTTCATCTGAAATTGAGTCGGCCATATGCAGTTGTCCATTCTCTCCATGTCGGCCTTCCTTATGTCCAGTTCAACTTACATCATACTCTATTCTTCCTTCAAAATCTGTTACTCATTTCATGTCATTGATGGGGGATACATCAAGGCCCTCCTATGATGAGTTTTGTTCCATCGACTCCAACTCATTATCCGAAAACAAGACTTAGAAATTATTTGGTACCTTGGAACTTGCATGCCTCAATGGCAGGTTTCCTCGCTTTCGACAGTGGGTTTTCATCATCGACCCTTGATCAGGAGATTTCGTTGGATGTTCGACCTTGACTCATTTATTCACATACGGTGGATTGTACTAGTGTACCTTTGGAGTCATTGACATTAATGGTGATTTCCCTCGCGCTTGTTAACGGTTTCATCAATGACCGATAATCAAGTGGTTTCTACCATGCTCGACTTCAGCACAAGTAATCACATGGTTAGATTCGTATTTTTGGGTGACGAGATTGAAGACCCTGGGTCTCATCTCTTTGATCCAGGCTGCGATGGAATATGTATAATTTTCTGACACATAGATCCACTTTGTATGTCTCGTGGCTATGTCATCTTTATTTGAAATTTCTTGCATGGATCGACAGTGTATTTTTGGTGGCTATGCGATATTTTGACGGCATGGATCCACAATGTATGATTGTTGGCCATGACCTATATTTATGATGTCATCAGTCTGTAATCTGAGTATGGGAATGCCTACCTTAGAAATAGTATGATATTCTGCAGATGCTTGGTTGTTTGTGGGTTTCTGATTAGGTGCGCTCCTGGTTTCCGACACACACATGTAGTTTACAAAGTATTTTGGCTATCACTGATTACGGCCTCATACTTTTAGGGGGAATTCTTTTACACGTGATTTTCATCACCTTGGTGATGTATTAACAATGGTCTACTCAGCATCCCAACAAGAACTTTCTCCTAAGAAAAGTGGCATTTATCTCCTTCCAGAAAACATATTTTCAAAGTGAGTTCGCAGGCTACTTATAGCCTAGGATGCAAGAATGACCCATTCTCACAGGCCACCTTCAGCTAGGGTGCGAACTTCTTGCAATGTGCTCTATACATAGGGTGTGAACTTGTTTTTAAGCTTGGAAAAGAGATGAAGTCTCGAGGGTTCTAGAAGGGAATCTTCTAGAAAATGGGTTGGCATTCGAATGGTTGTCATTTTACTGGTTTCCCTGATTTGGTGGGATCATTATCATTCATGTAACCATATAATCCTCTCTTATATATTGATGGGATTCTCATGGAAAAGGTTAAGAAATATTGATTGAAGAATTGGTGAAGGAATTGTGTGAAGAACCCAGCTTGAACAGAAGCTTGGAGACTCTAGTAGGTCTATCAAGAGAAATTTGATCTTCTTCATGCAAGGATAGAGCAAGTGTGTGTGTTGGAACCAAGAGTCACTGAAAGGAAGCTTGCAACATCAAGGTGATCATGTTGTATCTTCTACTTTCTCTTAATATGATACAACGACATGTCCTTTTCCCATAAATTCATTCTTACTTCATTGTGTAATTCCTTGATCATATGCATAAGTTGACGATTGAATACATTTTGCTATCTTCACTTCGGTTGGTTTGTGTTGTCTTGGTCTTGACCTCACGAGAGCACCAGAGTGAAGTGGGAGAAACAAAGACCTAAGGAAGTGATAGAAAGGTATGTCACTTGTTCCTCCTTACTAGCTAATTCAATGGTCATAACTTAGGGAAAGAATCATGTCCTGTCCTATTTTGTTCTATATCTAGGTGGATATAGGGAGATTTGTTAGTGTCCACACCTACCGATTAGTCCGATAACAGTTGCTCAAGATTTTCAAACCTAGAAGATGACCATGTGCACCACTCCAGTTCTGGCCCTTTATGATTTCACAAAGACCTTTGTGTTGGAGTGTGATGCCTCAGGGAAAGGAATCGACACTGTCCTTATGCAAGAGGTTCGACCTTTGGTCTTCACCAGCAAGAAACTATCTGAAAGGAATCTGGGAAAACCCATTTATGAAAAGGAAATTTTGGCGATTATGCATGCCGTTGAGCTATGGCATCCTTATCTCTTGGGGCAACACTTCCAAATTAAGATCGACCATCAAAGCCTCAAGTACTTTCTGGAACAATGCATTTCCTCCCAGGAGCAACAAAAATGGGTGACTAATCTCTTTGGATATGATTATGAGATCATTTACAAGAAGGGAAAAGACAATGTCTTGGCGGATGCGCTGTCCCGAAAATATGAAGACGAAGGATCCCTTTTTTCTCTTTCCTTCATTGTACCAGATTGGCTCCAAGCTGTGCACCAGGAATGGCTTCAAGATCCCAAAAGTTTGCATCTGATCCAACAATTGCATACCAAGGCTCCGGCTCCCCCAAGGTACTCTTGGCTCTAGGATGAGCTTCAATACAAAGGCTGCTTGTATTTAAGTAAACAATCCAAGCTCAAATCCATGATACTTTTTGAGCTTCATGCAACACCCACAGTGGGGCAGTCAGGGTTTACCAAAACATATGACAAGGTCAAACGTTCTTTTTTCTGGGATGGTATGAAACAGGACATCCATAAGTTTGTCACAGAATGTGAGGTGTGTCAATGAAACAAGGGAGAAACAGTCAAATATCCAGGCACACTCCAACCGCTTCTGATTCCCCCTGCTATTTCAAAGGATATCTCAATGGACTTTATTACAAGCTTATCCAAATCGGGGAATAAATTAGTCAATATGGTGGTGGTGGATCGCCTTTCCAAGTATGCCCATTTACTGCCTCCATGGTGGCTCAAATTTTCATGGACCAGGTCTTCAATCTTCATGGCATGCCGCACTCTATTGTTTCTGATCGTGACCCCACTTTCACAAGCAATTTTTGGCAAGAACTGTTTAAGCTCTAAGGCACACAATTGCATCTCATCTCAGCTTATCATCCCCAGACGGATGGTTAAACGGAAGTTGTCAACAATTTTTTGGAAACATATCTGAGGTGCTTTGCCTATGAAAAAAAAAACCAGTGGGCTCAATGGTTACCCCTAGCCGAATGGTGGTACAACACTACATACCATACAACCANGGTTACCCCTAGCCGAATGGTGGTACAACACTACATACCATACAACCACTCACATGACTCATTTTGAAGTGGTATATGGATAGAAGACACCTTCAGTTCTCTCATACTTACCGGGTACCTCGAAGGTCCAGGCAGTTGACCAAACACTTACAGTCTAAGAGGATATTATTCATACCCTTAAAGAGAACTTGGTCATGGCACAGAATTGCATGAAGCAGCAAGCAAGTCAAGGTCACTCTGAACGTCAATTTGCAGAAGGGGATCAAGTGTTTCTGCGACTGCAACCATATAAGCAAACTTTCCTCAAGGCCGAGCATTGTCAGAAGCTAGTGCCCAAATTTTATGGTCCTTACACAATTCTCAAGTGTGTGGGACAAGTCGCATATAAGTTAGCTCTGCCTAGTCAGTCGAAGCTACATCCTATTTTTCATGTTTCATGCTTGAAGAAGGTGATTGGAACTAGGTGTCGAATTCAAGCCAACCTTCTAGAGTTAGCTGAAGAAGGATCCATTTGGCTACAGCCGGAAGCATTTTTGGACCAGCGTGAGCATCGCCTGCATCAGAGAACCATCAAGGAAGTGCTACTACAGTGGAAATATATGACTCCAGTAGATGCCACTTGGGAACCAACTACCATTCTGCAACAGTTTCCACATCTCAAGCCTTGAGGACAAGGCTGATTTTACGAGGGCGGACATGTTAAGGTACTAACCCGCACATAGGTAGATCAATGTATTCGGATGTAATAAAGGTCAATATTAATAAGGCCTTTCAACAATATAGAATAAGGTGGATGTAAGAAGACCCAATAGAAGCTTTCGCTTCTAGAAGGATCTTCCTCTAGATGCTTCTCTTAATAGACATATTTAGTATAAATAAGGGTTGAGGGTATGAAAAACCTAGCTTGGAGATTATTGTAATAGAGTGTTGCTCGAATGGAGGTTTCTCCCTCGAAGAGGCATGTGAACATTTCTTTCTGAATCAAAGTTCTATTTTAGTTGTTGTTCTCATATTATTTATGTGTTATTGTGGAGATTATGTTGGTTATATTACTGTTATTCTACCATCTCTAGCATTTTATTTATGTTCTGTGTATTTATTATATCTGGTATCTTGCAGACTACATTATCTAGCCTTTGAGGTTGTTTTTCCCTTATCCATAAATAATTTTCTGGTTTTCACTTTTTGTTCCTCATTTAGTTTTTGTTTTCTGTTTTTTTTCCAGCATGTTATAGATTGTTTATTTTACAATTCTTGTTTCTTCTTGAAAAATTCCAACTTGTTTTCTTTAGTTTTTGATAGCTTAGTCCTAGTCATACACTTAAATCGTAACACATCTAGTTTCAACATCCTAATAATTATGTGACCTAGTGTCCATTCACATATCATCCTAATCCTTTAATATTTTTTATGCA
This sequence comes from Picea sitchensis, assembly GCA_010110895.2. NCBI lineage: Eukaryota > Viridiplantae > Streptophyta > Pinopsida > Pinales > Pinaceae > Picea > Picea sitchensis. Next base: position 27,762 of record SNQJ01S0069168.1, on the reverse strand, counting down.
CTGTTGGCACAGGGGCAGACCTAGGGTTCGGCTCCAAGAGCACACCAACAAGCCCTAGCTACTAGCCCTTTCAATAACACCTATGAAGCAAATGCAGTCTCACCTAAAGAATCTATGAGGGGGTTGCAGGATAGAGATGTCTACAACCAAAGGGAATATCAAGTGGATCTAATACCATAGCAACACAAAAATCATATATCAAGTATCTTCTTAGATCTACTCTGCATAGCTATCTATTATATCCAACACAATAATGCAATAACAGTATATCCAATGACAAAGAACAGAGCATCAATCACACACGACACAAGATATACGTGGTTCACCCTCTCTTTAGGGATACATCCACAACACTATGCTTTATAATATATTAAACTGAAGCATACAGTTCTTGTCTACGCTCTTAGCTAGCAGATCTTCTTTCTTCTTCTCTCTATCTCTCCCCTTCTTGCGCACCCAGCTGTAGGACTTGACCTTCACACCTAGTTGAATATCTTATAATACCAGAAGGCTTCCACACTTAGCTCTTCTCTCTCACACAACAATAATGACTCATGTCAACAGTACAACTAGATCGAACCCCCTTCCCTCATCTAGGTTATTATTTATACATTACAATAGCTCACCGACAACCTTAGGTCGAAAACTAGTTGTCAAAACCCTGGATACCAAAACCCTAGGTGTCTAAAACCCTAGGTCAACTTGACCCACGTTTTCAGGGCTTCACCAGCCTATCTTTCCTTCCTTCTCGCACGGTGCTCCAAAGCATCCAAAAGTGGCTTTTTCTGTTTGTTGAGTTGTCCATGATCCTTCTTCCTTTCTAATTTGCCATCTTCAATCTCCTCATCCAATGGATTACTTCGCTCTGTCTTTTCTTCTCTTTTCCTCACTTCGACCCAGTAACAGTCACTGTGTCTTCCACACATTTCACATTTTTCCTTTTCTTCCTTGATCTTCGCTTTCTTCCATAACCAAGGGCCAACAGGCCCCCAACACTCACTTATGACTCATCTCAAGGCACTCCAGGTCTGATCCTTCTATTTTACTTCAACTTTAGACTGCACAGTGAAGCCTTTGCTTTATTCTTTATGCCTCCTCTCCTTCCTTGTGTAAACTTTATTTTCTGTGTATGGTACCCAATTTCAACTGCACCCTTTTCCCCATGCTTCTACTGAGAGCTGTGAGGTAGCTAGTTGTCATAGTACAACTTCAGCCAGCTCCCATTCACCAAACCTTCCTTCCATTCTCCATTCAAAGTATTTATCTATGCAACTCCTCCCTCTGTAACATAGGCAATCTCATATGGTCTGAGCCAATGAGTTCTAACCTTCCCAGGATGCTTCATGAACTTACTGTCATATACCAGTACCAAATCACCTTGCTGAAATGTTTTCTTCTTGATGTGCCTATCATGATAAGCCTTCTCTCTTTCCTTTTGAAACTATTGATGGAATCATGCAATAAATCTATCTTCTTCTAGTTCAACCAACTGTGCGAGCCTCTCTCTAACAACGCCAGTGTCATCCATGTCTTTAAAGGAAGAAATTCTTAAGCTTGGCACCAAGTAGTCCATTGGGACAATAGCTTTGAGACCATAAACCAACTTAAAACGGGTCTACATTGTTAGCTTCTTGCAAGTGGTTCTATAGGCCCATAGTACTATAGGTACTCTTAAATCCCATTCATCCCTGTTCACACTACAAATATTCATCAGCGTTGTCTCCAAGATCTTGTTGAATGCTTCCACTATCCCATTTGCTTGTGGATGGTAAGGTGTGCTCTTATGATGGTGGACTGCAAATTCCTTAGTCACGGCTTCAACAGTCTTATTGATGAAATGTGTGCCTTGATCACGCATAAGGATTTCTGGGCATCCAAACCTTGTTACGATGTCATCAAATATGAAGCGCGCAGTTGTAGTTTCACTAAATTCCTTAAATGCTCTTGCTTCGGCCCATCTAGTCAAGTGTTATGTCGTAGTGATGATGTACCTTGCTCCTGTGCGCTTCCCTGGTGGGTTTATAGATCCCACAAAGTCAATGGCCCATTTCTCAAATGCTTGTAGTGTCAGCTACAGTGATAAAGGCATTTCATCGCATCTGGATGGTTTCCCAACTCTTTGTTATACATCACAGGCCTTGTATTAGTCTTTAGCATCTCTGTGTAAGGTAGGCCACCAAAGGCCAGCTCTAAGAACATTCTATGCAGTTGCTTTCCCTGTGTAGTGTCCTCCTGCGATTCCTTCATGATATTTTGTGAGGATCAATGGTCACTCTGCCTCCATAACACATCTCCTCATTATCTCATCAAGTCCCATATTGTATGGTTGTCCAGCTATAAGTGAAAAATATGCAGTGCACACTACTAGCTGTTTCTTCTGTGGAATTGTATACTCGCTAGGTGCCATTCCTATTGAAAGGAACTGGACTATCTCTGCAAAGTGGTCATCAATATTTCTAATGGCCAGTAACTGTTCATCTAACAGTGCATCCTCCAAACTAGTTGGCTCTTCGCCATGTTCCAACCTTGACAAGTGGTCGGGACCTTTGTTCATTCATCCTAGTTTAACTGCAATTTCAAAATCATATTCTTGAAATAGCAGAAGCCATCTGCATATTCTCCCCCCCAGCACTATCTTGTTGACTAGGTATTTCAGCATGGAGTGATCAATAAACATTTTAAAGTGTCCTCCCAACAAGTAGTGGTGAAATTTCGGAAGCGCATACAACATGGCTAATCCTTCTCTCTCAATGGTGGTGTAATTAATCTCAGCTATGGATAATTTCCTGCTAGCAAAAGCTAATGGATGGTCAATGTCTCATGTTCCTAGTTGTGCTAAAATAGCTCCCAATGAAATGGACGATGCATCGATATGCACATGAAACTCCTTGCTCCAATATGGGAAGACCGGAATAGGCGCGGTAACCATCTTTTGTTTCAGTGTGTCGAAGCTCTATTGGAATTCTTCTGTCCAACTAAACTGATAGTCCTTCTTCAAAAGCTTCTCCATGGGTGTTGTAATCTGGCCATATCCTTTGATGAACTTCCTGTAATATCCAATATGTCCCAGTGCAGTGCGCAGGTGTTTGACTAAAGTAGGAGGTGTCAGATCAACGATAATGGAAATTTTAGATGGGTCTACGAGCAATCCCTGCTTACATATAATATGACCTAATATCACTCCAAATGGTGAGAAGAAGATGCACTTCTTTAGATTCAAAGCAATTTGACACTGCCTTCATTTGTCCAACATTATCCTTAGACATTGAATATGATTTTGCAACAAACTAAAAATAGTCCAATCATCAAAGTATGCTTCTAGGAATTTATGTAAGAACTCTTTGAACTCTTCAACCACCACTCAGGAAAAGATGGTTTGGGAGTTATTCAATCCAAATGGCATCACTGTATACTGGTAGGATCCCCATTCTGTTGCAAATGTGGTCTTATGGTGATCCTCCTTGGCAATCCAGATCTGATGATATCATGAAAAGCCATCTGTAAAAGAATATACCTCTTGGCCTCCCACGTTATCTAACACTTCGTCAGTGAATGGTGTAGGGAAGGGGTCATGCAAACATGCATCGTTCAGCTTCCTGAAATCTATGCAAATACTAATTTCTCCTATCTTCTTTTCTTGCACCACCATAGGGCTAATCCACTCTGACTCTTCAACAGGTTCTATAATCTCTGCTTCCATCATTCTGTCAAGCTCAATCTTCACTTTCTCCTTATATTTAGGGTTCAATCTACAGGATCTCTGTTTGAATGGTTTTGCATCTGGTTTCAAAGGGATCCTCATCTCTCTCATAGGTTCTTTTATGACCTTCATATTAGTGAACTTGGTCGGAAACAAGTTTTGATATTCGTGTAGTAGCTCTGTAATTTTTTCAATGGTAGAATCATCCTAATAATATCCCACATTGGCAAGATTTGGTGTCTCCTCTGTTCCAATATTGAATTTTTTAATCTTGATTGGTTATCCAATGAATGGTAACTCAGTTGTTGTTCCTTCCACATCTCTTTGGCCTTCTGTTTCGGTGATGTTCACCTTCCTAGGATCATCGTCTTCATCGGCATTGATGTTGTAATAGCTTTTCAGTTTTTGAAGAGGTGCAGTCCATTCATCCTCTTCTTGTTCCAAAGGGAGGCTAGATGCCTCCTCAAATAATTTTTGTCTAACAATTTGTAATGCTTGATCTACTGGAGGATATTGACTTTCAAATAAGAAGGTAGTTACAAAATTCTAAGTCATACCTTCCCAATCTGCAGTAATGAGGCACATCTCTGTTTGAAGGTACTAGTTGATAGGGGTCGTTTCCAACGTGTTAATGAATTTGTGCACCCACTGTTCTTGAGGAATGTTGCTAAAGGCCTCTTCTCAGCTTCGCACATGGTCCTTTGGGCAACTTCGACTTGTGTACCTTACTTCCCAACTTTCTGCTTGTGCTGAGAACCGCATTATCATTAAAGTATGACATTGTACCCAGTCTGTAATATTGCTTTTGTGTGTCCCCCACCATATTGTTGGTGTTTCTTTTAATGCCTCATCCATTACCAACAATATATGTTATGTTGGTACACTTGCTTCAAAGTCTGATAGGAAGGCTTCTAAAGGTTTCAGACCATCAAATTTGGGTAAGTTATTGTTGTGCCGATCCAACAAACTTATCTAGTTAATATAGCACATATCCTTGTAGATACTTCATACATTTTGTTCTGCTAGTTCTCCAGTGCTTCTTATGAATTCAATGAACATGCGCTATCAGTTCGCCATCTTAGCTTCCCATCAGTCATAGGATTAATTTAATATTGTTGTCTGGCTGTTAGTTTGTATATGTTTTCCAGTTCATATGTGTGGTCTTCTTCTCTTATAGGTTCAGTGTATTGTTGACCTTCATCTGGATATAATGGTGCAATGACCCTAAGGCCATCTCATTCAAATTTCATACGTCTTTTCTTTAAATCAACCACAGTGGAATTATTGAAATCCCAATCAATTCCTAACAACACAGGGTAAGGACAACTGTCATCAACTATCTCAATTACTTCGAAGTCTGCAAACATTCTTACTCCGTCAATGTCCACATGGAAATGTTCCAATCTTCCAAAGGGGCTTACAGCTTGTTGGTTATCCATCCTAAGCTTGATAGGGGAATAGATCAACTTTGTTTTTCCCATCAGTGCCCAGGTTTGCTTCGTCATGACATTGACTCCAACCCTAAGTTGAGGACCACATAGTCTATATCATACTCTCATATTTGAGCATTCAAGTGTAATTCCTTATTTGTCTTTCTTCTTTTAGAGACTTGGTGTACTTCCCTATTCAGTAGGGGGTCTATATTTCCTAGCTCATATTGTTTGATTAAATTCTGTAGTTCTTGTACAACATTCTCATCCTAAATAAACTTAATACAAGTATATAAAAATTCCATGAGCTTTCTTACCTATTTTCCTTCTTTTGGTGAAGTAGACTGATCAAATGCCAAAGGCATTCCATATTCTCTTACTTCTGGTCATTTTTTTTATGATGAACCTTGGTCTGCTTTGAACGCTTTTCTTGCCTCCTCAAATATCTGTCTTTCTTTATTTGCATCAAAATTTTGGGTCTTCTCTGTAGCTTTTCTGATTCCTGAGTCTTATGTAGTCTTTCCTTGGGTCAGTCTGTCTTCTCCTATAACAATGCCTCCTCAAGTGATAACAGTGACTCTAGGGTATTCTTCGTGAGGTTCAACATATATCAGTTTCACTTTCAGATTCTGTTGAGGTCCTCGTCTTTCCTGAAGCTTAACTAGCAGCATAGGATAGTCTTCTATAACGTGTTCGAACGAACTGCAGTAGTTGCAAGTAGTGCAAGGGTTTTGACAGTCCCTTTCTAGGTGTCCTAGTTTTGCATAGTTATAACAGATTATCTATCCTTGACCTCGACCCATACCTCCTCCTCCTCCTCGTCCTCTGAATCCACTGCAAGGATTGAAGTTTCCTCTCACCAGAGAATTATACTACGTAGTGTTTCCTTCCTGCTGTACTTTGCCTTGAATTTTGTATATGTCTCTTGACCTTTCATGCATGAGGTCATAAGACCTACAATCCCTATCATCATGCCCTACTGACTTACAGAACGTGCAATACAAATTTGTGGGTGTCTGAATATATTTTTGCATGTAATAACACTCACCAGGGAGATGTCTATTTCTGCATACTTCGCACCAGGGTAGTGTGACTTGCTTCAAAGGGATCAGAGATCCAAAGGACAAGTATTCATGAAATAGGGGACAATGCTCCTTATCATCGCCTTTTGATTTGCATCTGACACACTAGATGTCTTCTCTTTTGTCTTTCTTCATATCTTCAACCTGCAGAGACAAACTAGTTAGCTGACTCAGGATTTGACTCATACTTGAGCTGGATTCTCCCATAGGGGTTGATTCTAACTTCATGGAGATATCCAGTGCCTCAGCCTGTGAATCAATATTATGTTGCATCATAGGAACTCTGATGTGTGGTAAAAGGGCAGCAATGAACCATTCCTTGTTCTGTTCATCTGGGATATGAAAAGTCAATCGACCTATTATGGTCTTGAATCTCTGATCAAATTCCCAAATGGGTTCAGCTACATTTTGCTTCATCTATTTTAGTTATGTAATACATTGGGACTCCAAATTAGGTTTCTTGAACTCTACAATCAACACATTCTTGATCTCATTCAGTGGCTTAGGTTGTGCAAGCCCCTGTAAAAGCTTCATGTACCAGCTCAGTGCGCGATCCCTCAAAGTGGTACTAAACTGAGTTATTTTAATAGATTCATTCGTGACTTTCTTAATATTCCATACAACTTCACATAGGAACTAGTGATGATCAGGGTCTTTAGATCCATCTCCCCTAAATATAGGGAGCCTCATCTCATCTGCCATAGATCTTACTAGGTTTCCTAGGTTTCCTGTCTGAGTATACGTTGAACTGCTAGTAATAGTACTTTGAGGACTCTGGTGACTCTGGCTATTCTAATTTCTTAATGTTGTTGAAACGACAGGAGGATTAATAGTACTTACTTAAATAGTCTACATAGTTCCTGAGGTTTTTGGCTCGTCCCGGCGAGGTTCTTCAGCTTCCCCTTCCTCTGCCCTAGCGGTTTATGAATGTTCTTCATCCGTCATATTTGCCTCTTCTCCACTATAGAATCCCTCGTCCTCGTAGTTCTTCTTGAATAGGTTCGCAAGATGAACTTCTATGAACACTCTCCCACTGTGCATATGTCCAACTTATGTGTCACTGTTGCTATCTAAATTCTTGAACATTTTCCTTTCCCAGTTCGACCAATCTTCTGTATCTTCAAGATGTTCTTTTCATGCAATAGAATCTTGATCCTTAACTTTAGAAAATGTAAAAATTTTCCTTTGGGCCCTTTGAAAAAATATCTTTCGGTTTGGCTATATGACTCTACTTTGTCAACAATAAACTCGGTGATGTTCCCTCCAATGGTGTTATCGAACCAGTGACCTATTGCTCATGACATGACTTTATCGACTCTCTTGACCTTCTTGATCAGCGTCGACGTCCAAACCACAGGAGGTCTAGATCTGATCTCAAACTGGGTATATTCTAACCTAGCTAACCACTCATATAGCTCCTGATGGATTCCTCCAAAGAAAATTTCATGTATATCAGTAAATATATATCTTCCTCACCAATCCTCTTTTCTCATATTAGGGTTTTTTTTTTGGGCTTCAGCGAATTCCTTTTCTTGATCCTCTATTCACTTTTGAATCTCTGTCTTTGATCAGAACCACCCTGACATTCCCTCAAGAAGATTCTTGTCCTAGAAATAGAACCATTTTTAGCACAGGGGTAGACCCAGGGTTTGGCTCCAAGAGTGCACCAACAAGCCCTAGCTATTGGCCCTTTCAGAAACACCTGTGAAGCAGATGCAGTCTCACCCAAAGCAGTTATAAGGGGGTTCCAAGACAGAGATGTCTACAACCAAAGGGAATATCAAGTGGGTCTAATACCACAGCAACACAACAGTCATATATCAAGTATCTTTTTAGATCTACTTCGCACAGCTATCTATTAGATCTAACATAATAATGCAATAACAGTATATCTAATGACAAATAACAAAGCATCAATCACACACAACACAAGATATACATGGTTCACCCTCTCTCTAGGGCTACATCCACAGAACTGTGCTTTATAATATATTAAGTTGAAGCATACAGTTCTTGTCTGTGCTCTTAGCTAGCAGATCTTCTTTCTTCTTCTCTCTGTCTCTCCCCTTCCTGTGCACCCAGCTGCAGGACTTGACCTTCGCACCCAGCTGAATATCTTACAATACCAGAAGGCTTCCACACTTAGCTCTTCTCTCCCACACAACAATAATCACTCATGTCAATATTACAACTAGAGAGAACCCCCTTCCCTCATGTAGGTTCTTATTTATACAGTACAATAGCTCACTGACAGCCTTAGGTCAAAACCTAGGTGTAAAAACCCTAGATACCAAAACCCTAGGTGTCTAAAACCCTAGGTCAACTTGACCCATGTTTTCAGGGATTTGAAAGCCTATCTTTCCTTCCTTCTCACACAGTGCTCCAAAGCATCCAATGGTGGCTCTTTCTACTTGCTAATTTATCCACGATCCTTCTTTTTTACCGATCTATCATCCTCTATCTCCTCATCCAATGGCTTACTTCACTCCATCTTTTCTGCTCTTTTGCTCACTTCGACCCAGTAACAGTCACTATGTCTTCTGCGCAATTCACATTTTGCCTTTTCTTCCTTGATCTTCGCTTTCTTCCATAACCAAGGGCCAACATGCACCATCTTGAGTTAGATATAGTAGAGGAACACAACTCATCAATATACAAGAATAGTACGATGAAACAAAGAACTATGGACCATTACCTAAGAACAAATCATTGTATTATGTGAACTAAAAGAAAATGATTTTGGAAAGATGTCTGCAGTATTATGAAGAACCTTAGGGAGTTTTCTCATCTATAATAAAGTTAGCAAATATCACTATCGCATGTGTCATCTCTAGTTCCTTTAAAGGACAACTGGAATCCCCCCATCCACCTCTCTCTAAAAAAAAGAGAATCAAATTTTATAAATGGTAAAGGCTCAGGGAAAGAATTTCCATATTACATGGTACATGCAAGTATCTTCATCAGGGCTATGGATGGCTGTTGGTAGTGGAGAAAGGCTTGTGACACTAGGGTGACTTCATTGGGGCTATGGACACTCGTTGGTAGCAAGGAAACACTACATAAATGCACCATAACTTGCATTATCAACATTACTAATAGTTCATTTTCCATAATACTTCCTAGACCTTCCCCTTTGGTCATTTATCATATGAATAAGAAATCAATGAAAGGAAATCTACTCTTAGGTAAGGTATTGACACCTTATTTGTATCGTTTAAACTCCATTTCATCAGAATATGAGCTATGGGACCTAGTATTTATCTCTTGAGATGTACATGATAATGCACCCTTCCCCAAAAATATGTGTGGATACCATCTTGCATATATACAAGGCTTCACCCAGTGTGTCGCCATTTGTTGTGCCACCACAACCCTCCATTTCTCTTATATTTCTCTTGTAATCTCCTCTCATAAATGAAGCCTCCTTTTATTTTTTGACTTGGTAAAACTCATCCAACAACCTATTTTCTTAGCTCTCAGATATTACCCTTATTTTTCCCCTTACTTCAATATGCTTCTCTCAGAATAAAAGGACACTTAGAAAATTCTTCAAAAAATAAGCCTTTTTTCTTTTTCGACAAATTTAACTTAAACTCCTCTGATGTGCATCAGAGGAGTTACCATTAACTCATCCAATGCACATCATAGTAGTTACTCCCAAATATTTCGAAATATTTTATCAAGTTTCTTAAAACTCCTCTGATGCATCGATGGAGTTAAAAATTCTCCTCCGATGTGATTGGAGGACTTCTCTCCATCTTCTCTGGAAAACTAGCACACTTAGTGTTAAGTCCTCCTATGTAAATTGGAGGACTTCCCATTAATTTCTCATATGTATTTTGGAGGACTTAACCTCACTCCCTCCAATTTAAATGTAACCATTGAAATTTAATGTTGTTTCCCCCCGCTTCGCTTATAAATGCATGATTTCTTTCATTTTCACAATTTCACCTAGGAACCGAGGAGAGAAGGACACCCCAGGAAAAGAGTGTGTTTATCCTTCATTTTTTCATCACACAGCCTCTTACAGTAATCCCCCAGTGCATTATTCATGAGATAGGGTTAAGGTTTTTTTATTTAATAGGGTATGATATATCTATTTCACCTAGGGAATCCAAGGTTTTCTTCTCCCCCCCTCCCGCCCACATGACCTATACTATATTTTGTTCACACACTACCTTGCCACATTCCTAAGCCTCACCCTTACCAGTTTTTGTCTATCAACATTTCCTGAACTTGAGTCACCTTCCCTCCCCTACCACTAGTTGACAATGCCAACATCAAGAATGCATATGTGAACTCTTTGAAAGCATGGAGCATCCTGACTACATTCTAAAAAAAACAAAAAATCGAGTCCTAAATCCTTTGGCTAATAACCTTGGAACCAACCCAAATCATACCTCTCCTTATCACTTACCACAAGATTGGCCATGACCGCAAAGTTTTCATGAATATTTTAACACCAAACTCTTTCGTTAACACAATCATTGGATCCCTTCCCTCTAAATCCTTTGATAACATTGGAGGAGTTCACATTAACTCCTCCGATCTCATCATAGGAGTTACCTAGAACCTCTTTGATAGTACATCAGAGATATTTGAGCTAATTTTTCCAATCAACATCGGAGCACTTCACATTAACTCCTTCAATGTACATCAGAGGAGTTGGCATTAACCCTGTCGATAACACATCATAGCCTTTAGAGCCAACTCTTCTGATGAATTTCAAAGGATTTCATGTAAATTGCGCCAATCAATATTGGAGTACTTGTTAACAAATCCTCCAATTTGCATCAGAGGATTTAACTTCAAATCCTTCGATTTTACTTTATTAGCATGTTTTGAGTCTATTTTCCCCCAAACCTTCACCAAATTACTCACCATTCCTTCCATTGTCTTATCATCATTAGATGAATACTCTCTACATAGTGGTAACAAAAGTGATTCCTCACATATGGATTCTCAACGACTTATGGGGTGAAGTGTACGAATTGATTAAGAAGAAAAACTACACAGCTGATTTTGAGGATCAAGGTGAGCTAAGAGTCTTAGAAACCATTATAAAATCATGAATATTTAAAGTTGCATCCCGAGCTGCTATTTTTCCATGCGCAGATCCAATATCCTGGACCCTAAAGCACATATACCTAGGAAACATACACATATGAAATGTTATAGGGGAACTGATAACATCTTTCCATCCTGTAGACTTGGAAACATACTACCATCTGGAGAAGGGAATGAAAAATCTAGACAAAAATCTTCTTGTTGAATTCAAGCACACTTCCAAAGAATTATTCCCCAAGTGGTACTCGTCGGACAAGCAATTCAAACACATACCTAAAGGAGGATACTGCATGACCTCCTTAAGGAATTCATACCAGTACATGGTGGCCATGTTATGTCGACTCTACAGAGAACATGATGCCTCTCAATTGTATTTTTCATATCTACCATTAATCTACTACTGTGTAGATGAAGGGGCATCATTCAACTAGGGTGACATATTGTCTGCCAATCTAACTGAAGCTATCACAACTATCTCCAAATCCCAACAACAGACTTTACCCAACTTCCACATGGTCTCATATCTATTGGATGTTATGTGTGTGGCTCATCGGTACCCAAAAATGGGATGGAAGTGGCAACCTTCATACCATCCAATCCATGTTTATTTTAAAGTTCTCTGGGAGCATAAATACCGAACAGCGAACTAGAATATATGTGAATACTTCATGTCCCCTTTATATGATTTCATATTCTTCTCTATACCACCATGCATGATAGATAAATAAATCACGGTAATAAAAAGAATCGGGGATTGGTTCCTCTTATAACATGGTACTTACATAGGAATATATGGTTCTATGAAAGCTCCCCACCTTCTCCCACGATTCCTCCCAGATAGATTGGTTCTACAGAAAGTAACATACCAAATGGTGATCAATGGGATGGGAGTATCCTTGTATCTATCCAAGAAATCTATATGGCCTCCATTACCACTCTACATATCCAACTACTTCTTCTCCAATACCAAGTAGGCATAGGAATAAGTAAATACCCTACTCTCTCACCACTTCAGGAAAGAAATGTTTAGAAGAAATGACTCGAAAGGGGTTGTAATAGACTATCTTTACAAGGAAGACCTTCTATGGGATACATGAATGACATCCAGGATTAAGAATAGGTGCATTGAAATGCACGTACTTATGACAAAGTGATCTTCAAAAGAAGATGCCAACCCATAGTCAAAATCGCAAACGAGGAAAAGGAAAGGGAACAATTTGAAAAGAGAAAGACATAAGAAACAATAGAAACTTCATATGTCCCTTCAACCTCCATACATTTGATTTCTAAAGAATAAGAGGAAGCATTGACAGATAAGAAAAGGAGAGAAAAGGAAAAGGTCTCTAAGAAGAAGAACAATGCTTCCAAGAAGAAATGGAATCTTGAAGCAGAGAAGGCCAAGGCTAAAGAAAAAGTGAGAGAAACATCAGAGAAGAAAGTAGAAGAAAAAGACACAATGGACAAAGAAGTGAGAGATGAAGAAGAGAGGATAGCCAAAGAAACAACTGATAAAGAAACTAAATAAGAAAGACAAAGGAAATAAATTGAAGCTAGAGACACCAATCAAACAATGGACACTGACCTTCTTAAGACATCAACAACAATCACGAGCACTCAAACTCCATTTATAGGGCATGGACTTGACTTTGGACCCCATTTCAATCAAGTGGAGTCCTTAATCCGAGGAGCTTCACCTATAACAGTAAGACCGGTAAGATCATGCAAGAACATATAAAGAAAGTACATACCACTCAAGGGTTGTCGATCTCATTTGTCACACAAGTCCCGATAACCGAAGATGTAAGGGATAATATAGTATAAATAGATACAACTAGCACTACATTCATGAATTCCAATTATGAAAAATTTCAGAGACTATGCCAACAAAATAAAGAGAAAGAATCAAATACTGGGGAATTGGAAGAGAGACTCCAACAACTGAAAGTAGATGAAAGAAGTATGAAAAATTTTAGAGATAGTGCTCAAAAGGTTAGGAGAGAATTGAAAGAGGATATTACAAATATGTATGCTCACTTACACCTCTTCTAGAAATAAACTGCTATGATTATAGAGAAGAAAAATCAAATAGATACAAAATTGACTCAATTCAACAAAATCTAAGAGGGCCTCAATGACATTGACAGATGGATTGCATAGAATGTTGATGCACCAGATGAGCTATATCGACCATCGACATCAGAAATATAGACAGATGTGTATTCACTAGATCATTTACAACAATCTGGGAAAAGAGTGGATAAGGAGGTCACTAAATCGATGGAAATATGCTCAAAGATACACACAAATGCACAAGAATTGATAAAGGGTAGCCGACTACTTGATCTGTATGAAATTGGTAAAAATCTAATAATATAAGTGTTGATAGACAACATGCATCATAACACAAATTGTAGAAAAGAGTCGTCGAAGCAGCCACCACAATATCCATAGATATAATAGAGCAACATCTCCTACAACCTATGAAATTACACACCATAATACAAGCATCCATGACGACACTGTTATAAGACATGAGTAGCCTTGAAGACTATGTTTCCATGCACAACGCAACATTCAAACAACTATCCTACCAAAGGATCAGATCCTTGTATGACCAACTAGAAGTATGGACAACATACCTCGGGATGAAAAATCCTTGAATAAAGATGAAATAGTGGCTAGAAAGTGTCACCACCTACTTCTTATTTTTTATTTTTCCCAACTGACTCTAATTTTGTTTTTATTGTACACTTGTCACTAGGTAAAGGGAAACCAAACAGTCTTTGTAACAATTTCTTTAAAGAAGAATATCAAGATTCATGCATGATTTACAAAATACTGTATAAAATAAGGAAGATGGCCATTTTGTAGGGGCTCTTCAAGTAATGTATAGACCCAAGAACTAATTCAAGAACATATAATTTGTTAATGAATATTGAGAAGCACTCAGTGATAGTTTTATGAAGAAGGAACACTTCTGTAAGAAGCTATCTTTGCTGTGAATTATTTCGAGTGGAGATGTATGTTGTTCACATGGATTGTAAGGATGCTTGTTTGCTTATGGATTAATCTTATGCACTCTATATTATTCTGTAGTTTTAAGTATTTTTTAGATATATTTTAATTCTGAGATTGTTGAGTTGTTAACGTATGCATTGATATAATGTAGACTGTTCTAGTTATATATATTTGTATGCACTTGTTTCTAGTTTTTCTCTTTTATTTGAAATATATCCATGGAAGTTTTATGTAGAATTTGGTCTCATTTACAGCTCACTGGTTACTTTAGTATGATCCTAGCTAGGAAAGGTTAGGATAGATTAGAAATAGATTAGTACATGTTCTTCATATACATATTTTCATTACATATCCATCCATCATCCATCCTCATCAGTAAACCGAATCGTGATCGACCAAAACCCCCCAAAAATAGCAATGGCAGTCGGGCCAAATTCTGAATGGGTCTCCTAATCCAAACATTTCATATTCTAGTTGGGACCATGTACTTGGGAGTACCCCTTGTTGTTGTCGAGATAATTCGGACCCGTCAACATCAACATTCCACTCTATACACCTTCTTTCACTTTACTCATAAATTTGATTACCTATCTCTTCTAACACATGCTAATGAAGAGTCCAATTTGTGGAATGAGAGGTTTGGGCATCTAAATTTTAAATATTTAGATCAAATTAGTAAAGGTGGAATGGTAGATGGATTACCCCACATTTAGTACAGAAATGGAGTTTTCCATGGCTGCATACTAGGAAAACATCATGAGGAGAAGTTCAACAAAGGTAAATCATGGAGGGCATCATCACTTCTAGAGATAGTTCGCAGTGACATTACATGTCCTTTCCCACTCCCATCAATCAATAAATCTAAGTATGTTCTTAATTTCATTGATTATTTTTTGAGACATGCATGGGTCTACTTTCTTAAGTTAAAATCTAAGGTCTTTGAGTGTCTTAAAGATTTCAAGCATCTAGTTGAGAATCAAACAAGGAAAAGGATTAAGAAACTTTGTACTGAAAATAGAGGAGAGTATGTGAATAAGGATGTTGAGAATATTTTTTCAAAAGTAGGTATAGAGCGGCAACACATAGTAATATACAATAGAATGGGGTAGCAGAGAGAAAAAATAAGATGTTGAAAGACATGGCCAACTGTATGCTGTTGACTAGAGAACTAGCTCCAAAGTTATGGTATGAATCTATCAAATGTGTAGCATACATTCATAATATTGTTCCTCGTAAATAATTCAAGGGAGTTACTCCATATGTGTCTTGGAGTTTGAAGAAACCAAAAGTCACTCACTTTACAATTTTCAGATCCCGTGCATGGGCTAGGATCCCTTTCAATAGGAGGAAAGCTATCGAAGCTCAGAGTAAGGAGTGTACTTTTATTGGATATCCAAAGGGAGTGAAGGGATACAAGTTATTATATGCTAATTCATATACATTGTTCATTCATAGGAGTTTTAAGTTTGAAGAGGGTCCTTCACATGTACTTTCATAGTAGTCCACACCTCCAAGTCCACTACCACTAGTTGTAGAACTTCATGAGACTTCTTCCAAAGCCATGCTGGAATTCCCAAATGCTGATTGATTTTTAATTGTGATAAGAATTATAATATTGAATCCTAACTATCATCATTGATATTTGATGTTCCCTCCTATCATATGCAAGGTGAAAATTTTGTTGAATTTGATTGAGAGGATCCAAGCTTCAACTTTGGATTATTTAAGTTCTTCAATGATTCATAGTTGAAGGGATTCAAGAGGAATATTTGGATTATTTTTTTCTTCATGTGGTGGTTTTGTTGGTTGACCAATAACCATCGTCCATTGATACCTGAACAATGTGGTGGTTTTGGATGACCAGTACTAGCCATCTTCACTCAAACAATGTGGTGGTTTTTGGTTTACCACTAACCATCTTCCATCTAACAATGTGGTGGTTTTCGATGACCACTAAACAATTTGAGTTGAATAATGTGGAGGTTTTAGATTACCACTAACCATTTTCACTAATATTTGAACAATGTGGTGGTTTTGGATTACCACTAACAATGTTGATTTCATCAATGCACTGCCCCCTGAAGGTGTGAGAGAGTGTCATT
This sequence comes from Picea sitchensis, assembly GCA_010110895.2. Classification (NCBI taxonomy): domain Eukaryota; kingdom Viridiplantae; phylum Streptophyta; class Pinopsida; order Pinales; family Pinaceae; genus Picea; species Picea sitchensis. The sequence continues at coordinate 11,363 of SNQJ01S0069168.1, read as the reverse complement.
TTCATCAACGTGCTCCCCCCTTGAGGTGTGGAGAGTACCATGTTTGATTCTTGTTGTAACTTTATAGAACATATAGAATTGGACCTGGATCATGTCCAAAATCATCTGGAATACTTGTTTGGAATATTTTTCTTGTTCTCATTTCTCCATACTGTTGTGGCTTTACCTCTTTTTTGAATAGATGGTAAGACTGATGCAACTTATTTACTTTTCGATTCCATTTCCATGAATTTATCCATCTATAATTAATTGTTTTTTTAACCTTCTTATTCTCTTGACACTTTTCTGAGAGATGATTTGTCTTCCCACAATGAAGACAAGGATGGAGATCAAAACACCATGTCTCCAAGTGACCAACTCTATGACAATGTTGGCACTTATTATCATGATTCTTTACTTCTTCAAGAAATCTTGCACTCACAAATTGAATTGGTTTGGAGTATTCTAGGATATGAAAGCTGTTGTTTTTATAATATCCTAAGCCATGCCAATTTTTATTGAATGATAATTCTTCCCAAGTTCTGACAAATATCTTGGAAAGATCATTTTGACTATATTCTTTTACTTCTTCACATTTGTTGCTTACTACTGATGTCATTATGTGCTTCTAATTCATCTTTGATAAATATTACATCCATCAATTGCATGGGAAATTCTATTTCTTTTATTTCTTGTGCATTAGCTATCAAGTCTTCTATATCATAATTAGTATCAACCATCTGCATTATCTCTTGTGCGTCACAAGCCACATCAACCTACTGTATGAGATCATTTGTATCACATGTTGCATCAACCTTTTGGATAAGCTCCTTTATATCACATATTGCACAAAATATTCTCTATTATATATTATGTGTCACGTCGTGCATAAACTTTTTGATTTGTTGCAGATTGTTGCATCAATCATATCATCAATTTGATTTTTCTTTTCTCTAAATTTTATTTGAAGTGCATCAATCAATTGAGTCTTCATTTCTATTTCATCTCGAAGATCATTTTTTGACTGTATTGTATCAACCATGTGATGAAATAATTTTTTCTTTTGACTTAATGTCCACTCAATAATTTTAACTAGATTTTGCAATTCATGGTTGTCCTCAAGCAATTCTTTGATTTCTTGTTAGGAGTTTTCTGAATGCTTTCCTTCTTTTCCCATTTATTATTATTCATTCACTTGCTTTTCGCACTCACTTGTACTTGCTCGCTTGCACTTGGTAACTTGATTGTCACCCTCAATTGTACTTTCTCTCTTGCACTTGCTCACTTGATTTGATGTCACTTTGGGTGTCGAGTACTACCAAAAATGCACCCTAAAGTGTGATTACAATGATTTAACTTCACCTCCGTTATTCAAATTTCAGGTAGATCTCTATGATGACATTCACAATTGAATTTGACTTGAAAATGGGTTGACACTTTACCCCTTATACAGTCAACTACTCAGGTTTTATCCTTTAATGTTGAAAATTCAAGTCACGAATCAAAGAAACTTTATGCTTGATGGATTTACAATTTTCCACTTAGTGTCAAATATTTGAAATGCCACATAAACGTTTACCAATTTATAGAGATGGTAAGTTTGAGAATAATTTAATAAACTTAATTATGGCAATCACCATTGAAATTCATGAGTACATGAGAATTGTGTCCTTGACTTACATGCTTAATTAAACTAGAGAACATAAAAATCAAAGGAAATAGCCACCATCCATGAGCACAATCTCACATAAGTGTTATAGAATATTTTTCCTCACTCCATGCATCTTACTTAATGGCCTTAATTTTCCCTCTACAAACTTAATTTCCCCCCTTTTCTCACTCGAGAGAAAAAAATACATATTTTTGTCCATATATGCGAGCCACAATTAGATGACTCGTGTATATGCAGGTTGCTCCATTACAGCCTATGTACATCGGGTTTTGTGCTAAAAAATTAAAAAATATGTTGGTGTTGGTGAAATTATATGCATAAAATATTACCAAACATAAATTATCAACCTGGATTCGTAATAAATAGAGTTGATGCACTATATGTGTCGACAACAGGTAGTTTATCTACGTCTGATGAGTATAGCATAAAGAAGAGACATTCGAAACTCTACACTACGTTTTCCACTTCAAAGATAACACTCTTGTTGGTTCTGTCTTCTTCTATATTGTCTGAGTTATTGACCCAGGGTTAATGTCTTTCAGGTTTCCAACAAAGCCTCTAAAACTATCGGCCCTCCTGGTAAACCAGAAGGCAACACAACACACAGAATGCATTGTGCAGTCTCACCCGAGATATCTTTAATGGGTGGCTGCAAGACTCATGTGTTTATAGCCTAGGATTGAGTATGAGATATGAGAGCTCAACCATTGAACCATTATTAGAACTGGAAAATGCGACATACTATTATTCACGACTATGCAGTAACTTCAACAACTTATTCCCTTAATAGCGCAACCATGTTTCACATGCAATATAGTAACTCATTCATTCATTAAGAACAACAAATAACTACTAAAAAGAGGATAAATATGTGCATGCATTCACCAAATTACATAGATATTACCGTGGTTTACCCCCTCCTGGGCTACGTCCACAAATATTCAGCTCTTGGCTCTTTTATTATAGTTGTTATGTCATTACAATGCCGTGTGATTACAACTCCTCTCATATAGGTAAGATCTATATGAGGCAAGCTATATCGCACCAGGGTCCTTAGCCTGTGATCTAATCCTCAAGATCTACCTTCTCTCCTCTCCTCCAGCTCAACAGCTTACAAAATAGTTCATATAGAAAAAATTTAGATATCGCATCCGCTCATGCGTAGCTACAATAATCAGAACCGAACTGAATATATGTCAAACAATACAACATCGGAACAACCACAAAATCTGTAAACCTTCTATAATACCTCAGTATCATTATTTATACATCTTTGGCTCTTCATCCCTTGCAATACATTACCAAAACCCTAACCCTATCGTCATTAGGTCTTCCTCTCATGTGCATGTGTTGTTCTTCCTTCCAGTTGTCACTTTGCTTGTGCACGCTTTCTTGCTTGTGCATGTGTTGTGTTTCCTTCCAGTTGTTGCTTTCCTTCTACACACTTTCTTTCCCCATGATCATCCTTCTTTCCACTTCGGCCTGCTGCCAACAGGCCCCCAACATTGACATGTGGCTCATCTCGATCCACCTATCCTTTGTGTGTTTCCTGGATCTCCTTGGTGATCACCTGGAACTTTTCCTTTAGCTTTGTTGCCTATGTTTTCACCTGCGCAGTATTCTCCTTGAGTGTATCCACTACCTGAGTTGTGACTTTGTCACTAACCGATTCCATGCATTCTACCTGGGTTTGTGCTATCTGTGTCTTGGCTTCCCCTGCTTGTGCCAACACTTCTGCTACCTATTCTTGCAACGGTTCCATTTGAGCATGCCACTCATGTTTTTGTGTTTGTGCGGTAGTTATCTCTGCCTGCAATTTCTTCATTTCCTGCGTTCCCTTAACACATTTCATAACTGGCATTGTCTTCTGCCTTTGTTTGAGTTCTTGGATCAATGCATTGATCCTTTCTTCTTACTTATCCCACTTTTGGATCTGTTGATCCTCCTCTAACTTAGTTCATAGCTACGTTGCTTTATCAAATAAGTCTGCTGCTATGCTGACGTGTTGCTCTATCTCCTGCAGTTGTGTTGTTGCTTCTTGTTTCCTTTTCTCCTTGACTTTTGGTGGAGTGGTTGGTATGAGCTTCTCTCGAAGATTCTTGATCTCCTTCTGATATTGATCGATTGCTTGTGCAATCTGATCAATCTTTTCTACTGCTGTGATTTCCTCACTCTGTGCGGCCTGTGGAATATTCTCATAAGTTCCTGCCACTTTCTGCTCCAATTCTTTAATGCGCTCCCTCTCCTCATGGGTCTCACATTTAGCCTTCTCATACTATTTCTAGTGTGTCCCTCTTCTTTGTTGCCTTCTTCAGCTCGGTTAAGTATTTATGTGCATGAGACTGTACCTCGTGGTTTATGCTAACCTGCAACCTATGTAGTGCCCCTAATGGTATCCTTGTCAACACAAGTTGGATTTGGCTTAAGTCCTTCAAGGTTGTCTACCCCACAATTTCGTCCATGTGCAGCATACTAGGGTTGATGTGGAATTTTACGTGTGGATGCAGTATTGCCTGGACTGACTCTCCTTATTCTTCTTGCACTCTTACTTCTATCTGCAGTGCTAATATTTCAGTTACCCTATTGCCTTTTGTCTACCCTTCCCCGATTTTATTGAGGAGATGTCGTATATCTACCAGCTCATGTTGAATCTTGTCCCTATGGTGTGCAGCATGGTCGAAGTCCTCAGATAGGCAATCCTGGACCAGTCAGGCGATCATTTCCTCATCTTCATCCGTGATCGTATATTCTCGTGGTGTTTGTTGTCCCTTTGATTTCTTGTGCATGCTTCCTATCTACGTGGTTGGCCTCTTGTTTACCCCTGCTGCTTGTGGGTTGGGATTTGTTGTGGTCTCTTGTACAGACTCGGCCTGTTGTTGTTTCTCCTTGGTCGGTTGCATCTTATCCTTATTTTTGTTCTAGGTCCCTGTCTTCGTTGGCCCTTCTTCTATTTCTGTTGCTTTTCCCTGGCCCATTCTTCATCGCATGGGTACTTGGATTTCCAGAGGTTGCGTTTCTCTCTGCTCTGCCTCTTCTTCTGTTGTTCTTTCCAGAACTTCCTATGTGATGGATGGAATCCTCCATTCATCATCCCATTCACTAATGACCATGTCAATTTCACCCTCAATGTTGCAGTAGCGCATCTGTAGCCACTATTTATCTGGATCCTTCCTTGCCTGTATGCACATTGTGTGTCATGTAGCCTGGAAATTAGCGATGTCCACATATCGCGCGACAAATTCTGGTGTGATTCTCCACATCTTGGAGATGTCTTCTTGTAGGCTGCGTAGGTATCCTTCGAAGATGGATCCATTCATCCTCTTGTGACTAGAACTCGCCGTCGCCTTTAGCAATGACTACCTCTTTCCTTGGTTTGGTTTGGGTCTGGTACAAAACTTTATGTACCTTGGTTCCCTCTAGCCCATAAAGGCTATGAGAATGATCAGCCAAGAATAATGAAACTTGGTTCCTAGATCCTGTGCATCCTTGTAGTCATCCAGGAAAAATTTTAAGAGGTACGACGTCCAGCTCATTCAGGTGCCTTCTGTGCACTGGGCTGCAACTGCAACAACTCCAGTTGGGACTTCCTCCCTGTGACATTTTTTTATCATATTGCAGGGTAATACTTTCACGCCCAATTGTGTGGCTGCATCGTTGATCCTCTTGATGATGATCCATCTTATCCCCCTGTCAGTGTCGTACTTCTTCTTCATCTCTTATGCTATCACTTTCTCCTTGGTTTTATCATCCAAAAACATCACACAATCCATACCCTGAATTGGTAACCTTCTTATTTTCACAATAATCTCAACAACTATGGGGACGGGTTTGTCCAGCCATATGTCCCCTCCATGTGTGACTGCTAACAATTTTTTGATGCACGCTATTGCATATTGGCCTTTGCCAAAATGTGGTAGGTCCAACAGACCTAAAATTCTTGTTTTCTCCAACCCAGTTGCCCACTAGTATGGCTGATCAATTGGTTCTCCAACCCGATTTGTTCCTGTGGTATTTAAAAAATACCTCTTTGAAAGATCCAAGAACTTGTCTTTGTCTACGACATCATGGTCAGAGTATTTGAGCTTCCTGATATGACCCGGTATCTTTGGTCCTACCTGTACCCCCTCTGGTATGCACGGTAGAACAATTTTTTTTGCAGGTTTCTTGCGAGGTGACCTTAGTATCTGTATATTATCTTTATTTTGTTGTGGTGGCTGGCTCGAATTTCTAGAGGCTTTTGGTTTCTCCTCCGTATACCATTCCGTCCAAGCCAAGACATCTTCAACCATGTCCCCTGCTGGTTGGTTTGAGATGGTCAGTTGAGACTCGTCTAGCTCAACTACATTTTTCAGATTTGACATCATGCCATTAACTTTCAGAGCTTCTTTTGTGTCCTCTAGTTGCACCTCCTTCAGGTTTTCTTCTCCCTGGTTCTGTGGCTTCTGTACTTCCACTGGTATCTCTTGACTCCTGCCCTCCGGTGTTGGTTGTTGGACTTCTTCCAGGATAGGTGTAGGGTTTACTGCTATTGCATATAGAGATGTGATTTTTTCGACATTGATGATCTCCAGTGGCTGTTGTTCGCCTTCTTTCACCTGTCCTCATGACCTGGTCTGAACTCTATTTTTCTTGATGGTCTGGCTCGCCTCTACTTTCTTAAGCAGTGCCATGGCGGTGAATGTCAATTTTCTACTGGATTCGAACGATCTTTGTGATCTCTGTGAACTCACACTATTCTCTTTAGCCTTTGTTTCTCTACGTCTATTCTCTTTTAGTGAATAGACTATTGGCTCTCGCATCCATGTGTTGTATGTCTTTCCCATGAAGCTTGTCAAGCACGCTTCCTTGATTATGTGTTTAATGCACCTTGATTACCTGTTCAATGCATCTTTGGTGGTTTCATCCTTGCCATTACTCCTGTTGTGCCATTTTTTGTTGGCACGATTAATGTGGTATCCCATCAGTCCTTTCCGTCCTTTAATTCCGCCTAGTGTTGTCATGTCGTCCTGCTTTTGTCGGCTCTTCTTTTCCCGCTTGTTTCACTTTGGATGTGACCATTGTCTTTCTCCTCGCCAAGTTCGTGTTTCTAAATTTGCATGGCCTTTCTACCTCTGGTGCACTGCGCCCTTTTTGGTTCTTTTTCACTATACTATTTTATTATTATTATTATTATTATTATTATTATTATTTTAACTGCACGGTGGGTGGTTGACTGTCTTTGTACAACTTCAGTCGGCTCCCATTGATCATCCCTCTAATTTCTATGCCTGATAAATATATTAATTGTACAACTCCTCCATCTGTGATAGATTGTACCTCGTACGGTCCTAACCAATGCATTTTGAGCTTTCCTGGGTGCTGAAATGATTTGTTGTCATACATCAGTACTAGATCTCCTTCCTTAAAAGTTTTCCTCTTGATGTGTCTATCGTGCCAAGATTTATCTCTTGCTTTCTAAACTTGTTCATGGAATCTTTCCAAGATTCACTCTTCCTCCATGGCTAGTAACTGATTCAGTCTTTCATGTATTGTGCCTCGTTTTGTGATTTGTGTGATGGCTTCTACGCGCAAGCTTGGGACTAAAAAATCTAATGGCACCACTACTTCTTGGCCATAAACCAGGTTAAATGGTGTGTGTCCCGTCAAATTTTTGCATGTATTCTTGTATTCCCATAATACTACTGGTACTTTGAGGTCCCAGTTGTCCCTATTGATGTTACAGATCTTTGTCAGTGCATTCTCCAGAATCTTTATGAAGGCTTCCACTGTGCCATTTGCCTGTGGATGATACGATGTGCTCTTCTGGTGATGGACTTCAAATTCGTCAGTCATCGTGCTGATGGTGTTGTTTATGAAGTGTGTGCCTTGGTTGCTCATCAAAATTCTTGGGCACCCAAATCTAGTAATGACTTATTCAAATATAAAGTGTGTTGTTGTTTCTCCATTGCAATCCTTCATTGGTGTGGCTTCTGCCCATCTTCCTAAGTATTTCATCGCGGTGATAATGTACCTTGCTCTTGTTCTTTTTGTCGGTGGGTTGATTGGTACCACAAATTCGATTTCCCACTTGTCGAATGCCTTTAATGTTACTTGTGGTCGTAATGGCATCTCGTCTCTTCTGTTGGGTTTGCCTGCCCTTTGACAGACATCGCATCTTTCACAGTACTCCTTCGAGTCTCTGTGAATCGTTGGCCACCATAGTCCTACACGATAGCTTTGCCTGCATAATTCCCTCCTACTATTCCTTCGTGGGCTTATGCTAAAATTCTTGGTCTTTCGTGCTCTAACATGTATCTCTGCAAGATGCTATCTGCGCCCATTTTGTATAGGTGTCCTGTAATTAGTTGATAGTCGGTCACGCAGACTACCAGGTTTTTCTTTTGCACAGTGTTATATTATGGCGGCGCAGTACCTGTACTCAAGTACTGAATGATATCTATGAAGTATTCATCAGCGATCTAGACTGAGAATAATTGTGCATCTACAAATTTGTCTTCTAAATTCATAGGTTCTTCGCCATTTATGACTCTTGATAAGTGGTTAGGTCCTGCATTTAATTTTCTTGGTTTGACTATTACTTCAAAGTCAAATTCTTGAAATAGTAGTAACCATAGACAGGTTCTCCCCCCCAACACTGGCTAGTTGACTAGATATTTCAGGCTTGAGTGATCTGTGAACATCTTAAAGTGGTTCCCCAATAAGTAATGTTTGAACTTCTGCAGTGCATAGACCATAGCTAGCCCTTCTTTTTCTGTCATGTTATAGTTATGTTCTGAGTCTGATAATTTTTTGCTCGTGAATGATATCGAGTGATCTAAGTCTCCCGCTCATGGCTATGCCAAGATAGCTCCAAGTGTTATCGTTGATGCATCTACATGGATGTGGAATGTCTTCTCCCAGTATGGAAATACTAATATCGGCACGGTAACCATATTTTTCTTCAAGGTATCCAGACCGTGTTGACACTCGTTGTTCCACTGAAATTTCGTATCCTTTCTTAACAACTTTTCCATTGGTGCAATAATCTGCACATATCCTTTGATAAATTTCTTGTAGTATCCTGTGTGTCCTAACGTCACTCTTAGCTGACAGACTATTTTTGGTGCTCCCAAGTTAACAATTACTACGATTTTTGCAGGAACTACTATAAAACCTTGTTTGCATACTATATGGCCCAATAGTATCCTAAATGGTGTTCCAAATATGAATTTATTTATATTTAGTGATATCTGACACTATCTGCATCTTTCTAACATCAGGCGTAAGACTTCTACATTGTTTTTCAACAAGTTGTAGACTGTCCAATCATCCAGGTATACTTCGAGAAACTGGTGGATGAATTCTTTAAACACAACAATGACTACTCTGGAAAATATTGTCGGTGCATTCTTCAATCCAAACGGCATGACTGTGTATTGGCAGGATCCCCATTCTGTTGCAAGCATGGTCTTGTATCTGTCTTCCTGTGCGATCTTGATCTGATGGTAGCCTGAGAATTCATCAGTGAACGAGTAAGCTTCATGTCCTCCTACATTCTCTAACAGTTCATCTGTGAAAGGTGTAGGAAATGGGTCGTGTAGGCATGCATTGTTCAACTTCATCAATTCGATGCATATCTTGATCCCTCCTTGTTTCTTGTCCTGAACTACCATCAAAATTATCCATTCTGACTCCTCAATCGGTTATATGATGCTGGATTCAAGAATCCTATCGATCTCAGCTTTAACTTTCTGTTAATATATTAAATTCAGTTTGTAAGGTTGTTGTCTAATAGGTTTCACTTCAGGTCTGAGTGGTATCTTCATTTTTCCTAACTCTCTGACTATACTCTTCATCTTTGTAAATGTTGTAGGGAACAAGTTGTTGTATTCGCACAATAACTCTATTATGCTTTCTACTGTTTTCTCATCCCAGTAATCTCCAATGCTTGGTTGTCCCAATGTTAAATTTCTTTACTTTGATCGGTGCGGAAATGACTTCTGATTCTATGGGTGGGCCTTCCACATCTCTTTCACCTTTTGCTTATTCAATCTGAATATCGTGCGGATCATCTTCATCTAGTGCTTCCTCCTTTACATGGTAACATGACAATAGTTCCTTGATTGTCTGTTTGTTCCGTTGTTATTCTTCTGTGATCAATTCTACTTCTGGTTCTTTGATGAATATTACTCCTCTGATCCATTTAGTGTGGCATATATGTTGGGTTTCTCATGCTTGAATGAGAAAGTGACTGTAAAACTCTGTTGCAATGTTGTCCATGTCGCAGTTCCTTTGTGCAATTCATGTTCCATGTACTAGTTCGCTGGTATGCCCTCTAGAGTGTGTATGAAGTGATGAGGCCATTCCTCTAGGGGTGTCATGTTCCACAGTGTTCTACACTTATCCAAGTGTTCCGCTGGTGCCCCTTGTCCATCATACCTCTGTTTATTATTGTTTTCTTGTTCTGCATTGAACCTTATGCACAGTAACTACTTGCATTGGTACCAATCTGTGATTCTCTTCTTGTGCATGCCCCACCATCTTGTGGGTGTGGCCTTGAGTGCTAAGTCAAGTGCTAACAGTCTCTGATTCTCTAAAAATGCATCTTCGTACTGTGTCAAGAATGTTTCCAAATCGTTCATTCCATGGAAACTGGGTGGTTCCCTGATTTCTGTGGCGACCTATCTTACTACGCGGTCTATTCGTGCACATATTCTCGTGGATACTTCGTGTAGCCTTTGTTTCCAGTTCTATAAACTGGTGTCTAAGTCGGTTTCACATGAAGTAATGCTCCACCAACTAATTATCTTTTCTGCAATTGGGTTTACGTAATCCTCGTCGTGCGTAGTTGTTCTATACAACTGGTCGATTTCCTCTAAGTCTAGGCAAGTAGGTTATACCAACCTCTCCCCTTCTGATGGGTCTAATGGTGTGATGACCCTATATTCTCCTGACTAAAATGTCATTTTATTGGTCTTCAAATTGATTATGGCCTGGTTGTCAAATGCCCAATCCAGACCAAGCAATTTCAAGTATGGTGTTGTGTCATCCACTATTTCAATAACTTCAAAATCTGCTTTAGTGTGCACTCCATCTAGGTCGACTGTCACTCCTTTCAATCTACCAATCGGCATAACTCAGTGTTGGTTTGGCAATTTTAATTGGATAGGTGAATATCTTAATGTGGGCTCTCCCATGCATTTCCATGTTTTCTTTGGTAATACATTAACTTCAGATCCTAGATCTAGTATGGGGTGAAATCATGAAGGTGGGTTACACTTTTGCTTGTTTTATGAGAAAAAAAACTGTATTTTCACAAGTTATTCAACTTCCGACATATAAAAGTATTTTTTTGATCTAGAAATTCACTTTAAAGTAAAAACAAAACTTGTGAAGAATTGTGTTAGCTTTCTAATGACTATTTTTCAATTTTTTTTTATCACGATTTGATATGTCAATTTGACAATTGTTTAACAGTATGTTTCTTAAACACGAAATGAATCATAATGAGTTACTTATTTCTACAACAATGGTTTTTTTATTAAACTTATGTTTTGAAGAAACAAAATATACCGCAACAATCTACAGATACTCTATTTTATTATGACTATCATTTTGAATTTAACGGATGAATATTATAATTTCTAGAATTTTTTGAAGTTGACCAAGCTGAAAACGTTGCAAAGTTTAAATACATGTTTTTCTACACCTCGTATCTATCTTAATTTTTACG
>SNQJ01S0069167.1:90249-112304 GCA_010110895.2 Picea sitchensis | reverse complement strand
ATGGCTACTTTGACTTGGTCAAACCCTAGATTTGACCACAAACTCAAACTTGACATTTTGGATTGCTGAGAGTACCAGGAGATGCGCTAGGCTAGGGCGCACTGATATATCACGAGATTAGGTCAATCTCTTCACTTAAGTCTTCTCAACGAGAGGATTAGGGTTTCTACAATTGCACCTGCTAGTAACCCTAGTGGCAGTGCTTCAATGAGCTTAATATCCTTTTGGCTATGTTTCCTTCCAGCGGTTAGATTGAATGAAGGAGGTGTGGGCCCATAACCTATTAGAATAGAAGTGGATGTGCTTGTTTTACCATTGAAAATACCCTTGTCACCCAACCATAGGCCGAAGCCACCTTCCGAGCACCTTAACATTGACAGAGAATCACTCTGGAAGCAAACCCTAGGCTAGATAGCCAAAAAGAAGGTAGTGAACCTTTCCCCAAGGATATCGCATCAACAAGAGCTGATCAGATAGTCCAAACCATAGCCAAGAGATATTCCAAGCGTAACTGCTAACTGCAGCAACTGCAACAACAACTCTTCTGCAAACCTGTGCAAAAACTAGGCAACTGCAGTGCGCACAAGTGTTGCTCTGCAATTCTAAGACTGCCTGCCAGAATGAGAACTGGCCTCCTGTATTTATACTAATTCTGGCTAACTGTCTGGGCCGACTTCTCATTCTGGGTATCTGTCTGTTCAGTATATATTATTATTTATGGTCGACTTCTTCTCTTGGAGGCTAATAACCTAATATAAATTATCTTCTTAAGCCGACAAGTCTTCTAGGTTTATTAGCCAACTCATTAGGGTTTCTTCTTGCTTCCCGGAGAATTCTATACTCGTCAGTTTACACGTGGAGGTAAATACCTCCCACAGCTACCATGATATCAACACATGGAAGGATTACATTCAGTTTTGGCAAGAAAATAAAAAAAACTATACAAAAGTGGTTCTAGAAATCTGTGCACATTCAGTGAAAGCTGTACGCGCACATCTGCACAGGCTAACACAATGTACAATGTGCACAGTGTGTGACTAATAGTCGAAAGAACCGCGTGGATGCTGAAATAGTGCATTAATGAATTTTGTTGGGCCTCAACCATTTTTTGGATGAAGGGAACCTCCCCCATACCCAAACTCGCCCTCAAATTTCGCCTTGGGATCACTGAAAGGGATGTGAAGTACCTCTAAGGGCTTCCTATTCACACTTAGAACCAATTGAGAAAAATATTGGCATCCTCCTATAAATAAAGGGCCATTGTATGGAAAAAATAAGAAGCATTTGAGTATTGTTATGCTGCTCATTTTAGCTTTGGGAAGCCACCTTCCTCTTGGAAATCTTTGAGCTCATAGCAAGTGTTAGAGATCTCTCCTCTTGAGTAGTTCATCACACTTTCTTCACCATTTTCCTTTGTTATTCATTGATAGTAGAAAGAAGACTCTGTACTTGGGGACTCAAGAGCCTTCCCAAGGAGGAAGAGGGGACTCATAAGTTCCCATATTTCTTCAAGGAGTATCAATTCGAAGATCAGTTTACTTGGTACATCTCTCTTGTGTTTTCTTTGTGCATCCATTTCAAGTTATTATTTGGTTATCTTATATTTATTTCATTGTTGTTTATTTCTTGTTTATATATGTTAGTTGAGCCATTAACCAACTAACTCTCTGTTGTGCTTTCTGGATGGCCTAACTAGATAGTTAAGGGACCTCTTTTTTCCCACTCTTGTGACAAAAGGAACCCAACAAATTGGTGACCATACTCGGGATTTGATTCAAAATTTTCCCCAATTAGGCTGTTAGAGTGTCCTTTCCTACTTATTTGCATGTGCATGGGTCAAAACCGACCTAGATCTCACCATTAGAGAGCATGATTTCACCCCATAGAGAGGGATTTTTTTCAAAATTCCGCCCCACCAACTTTTCTGCATGCCTGCGGGTTTGGGATGAACAAACTTATAGTCCGTGCACATCTGCGCTCTGTCATAATTCTCCAAATGTGCGGTCTGCACCTTGCAAGTGACTATTTTTGGTTCTGTCACACACTTGTCTTATTTTTACAAAATCGTAAGGCTTGAGTTGCCCACTGCCACTCAGTAGTTTAGATTTGTTTTTAGCACTTTGTAAAATCCAATATAAGCATACTGAGATATCATTCTTGCATCCATCACACATAGGTAATTAGGGAGACTAAAATAAACCATGATATCTTTAATTTCTTTGCTTGCCACGTGGATGGCTTAATGAGTTTTTCATTTGAGTTTCAAAAAGCTTTCATTTTTACAAAAGTCATCATATTAAATTGGGACTAGAAGGCCATCTAAATCAATCTTGGAGTATGCTCTTTCCTCACGCCTTAATGTGATCTTGGAAATAAAAAAAAGAGGTTGCTTATATAAATCTCCATCGACCTTGGAAAAATCAAATCATTTGAAAAAAAGAGGCCAATCCTCTCAACTTACTTAATTGAGAATCAAAAGAGTTGTAAGGGCCCATATGCCCACATGCATGCAATTCTAGGATAGTTTTCAAATTCTTAGAGTAAGTCACGTAGGGAGTTTAAAGAAGTTGTAAGGGCCCACACATGCCCACATGCTCACAATCTAGGACTAGTTTCAAGTTTTCTAGATTACAAAATACCTTAGGAAGATAAAGGGTCCGAGTAAGGATTATCATATCCACCATGATAGCTTGGGATTTCCTTTTGTTTGCAAGGGTTATTTTGAACAAATCTAGTAATTTATATAAACAATAAAAGTAAAGGACCACATGATGTCCACCATGCTAAAATCTTGAATTTAACTTATTAAAAAATTGTTTCACCACCACCACTCCTTGCACACACTCTCACTTATTCAAAAATCCTTTTGCTAGATACTTGAAACTCTTGTGGGATTCATTTGTTTAGAAAAGGGTCTTTGTGCACACCTCCATAAAAACGAAATTGGTTCATGACCCCAACTTCACATCCTTCTTTCACATTCTAAAAACAACCACAATCAACCCACTTTCTAAACCTCCACAAGGGGGAACACAAAAGAATTTGGTAGTCTAAGTTACAATTTTGGGGATAGGGATCCAAATAACTCCCCATCATGATTCGTCATTTTGAAACTTAGAAAGTTGTGAATTAGGGTTCCAAAATCCTCCCACTCAATTATATCTACACCATAAGGCAGGGAGACACCCGTGAAGGGTCGAAGGTCGAGGTCCAGTTGTTCTGTGCATTCCTCCATGGGTCACCCAACCCTTGGAAAGCATCCAACATGTGACCAATTTCTAAGGCCGAAAATATAAATGACGTGCTTGATGGAGGTAGCCTAGTAGCCAAAATTTAGGATTTATCTACCCAAGGTGGTGATTGTGGGTTTCAATTAGACCTCAATCAGATTGTGGATGACTGTAGAGAAATATCGCTAGTACTTCCAGGATATGCCCCCTTCACCCCTCATTATAACTAATTCTTCATCCCTTGACTAGTTTCTCCTCAAGTGGGTTCTAGCCCCACTATCGAGAGATTTTTTGGAGGTCCAGTGCTTTTGAGAGGAAGGAAGTTACGTCGGATCAGAGACATGCATTTGATTTTTATTCCCCCATGAGGAGTTACAAAATATCAAACCACTTTTACATTGTCTTGATGTATGCTTTTTCACCATTTGGAGTGCATGCAATTTTATGAATACATTGTTTAAAGTAATTTGAAGGTAACTTGTCCTATCATCCCTCATCACCATTTACACACATTCACTTCTATGCTAGAATTGTAGGGGAACCACAATATCCCCGTCATTATAGACGCTTGAGAAATTTTCCCCCAATTTTGGGTTGTGTTCCAAGATTCCCCGAGACATCAACAGTACCATCACACACACCATTTAGTGCCACAGTACTAGGATCAAGGTTACTAGGAGCCACTTTTCTTAGAACCCATACCCCAAGCAACTCACAAACAAACCCTCCACCAGAAGAAGGCGGAGCTCAAACTTTACCACAAAGCACAAGCTCTCGAGGAACCACTTCCTCCCATAACATGGCAGGACCCACCCCTATCATGCCCTTTTTGGATTCACTCAATATCCCCGATCTAACCAAACTGATGAATTATCCCATCTCACATGACCCCGCTTGGCCGAATATTCGTACAAAATTACCCTATGACATCCCTAAGTTTGAAGGGAAAATTGGGGAGGACCTTTCCAACCATATCATGTCCTTCCATTTGTGGTGTTCTTCCAATAGTATAACGGAAGATTCCATTTGTCTATGACTTTTTCAGAGAACCTTCACTAGCACAACCACCAAATGGTACGATGATGAAAATTCTGGAGCCCACTCTACATTTGAGTCACTAGCCAAAGCATTCCTGTCATTTTTCCAACTTCCCATTTGTCATGATACTGGGTCTAAAATAATTTTAGAATGAAAAGAAAATAATTCTACTAACATTTCATACCATATTCACGAGTGGCATAGATGTCACAACTTTTGTAAAGCGGACACCACCCCACAACAAAGGCTAGATTGGTTCCTTCGATCACTCATTCCCACCCTTGTGAAATATGTCACCACAACCCTCCCCCAAATAGAAGACGAAGCCATCACTAACACTCAATAGTTGGACCTCATCTACTCCCAGTCCGGGTACTTATACATTGTCCTTCCAGATGCTCCTCATCCCTTTCCCTTTGGTCAAGACAAACCGGGAACATCACATGTTGTTGATGGGTTTATTGGCTCCATGGCTCATGCTCAACCACACACACAGTCAGTACCCACATATGGGACCAACCCATACTTCCAACCATATGGGGGAGTGTCATATTACCCTCCCCCACCCCCTCCACCACCATTCATGGCACCTCCTCTTTCCCCCATGGGTACCTAATTACCCACATCCCTTACCCAACCATCTCTTATCCCGTATTCGTTCCCTCATCCAACAACATCTTATCCACCTAGTAATAACAGAGCTACCTCCACTTCTTACAACCCATATGGCCCCCCACATGGTAACCCTTATTATCCCTTTTCCGGTCCAACACACTCTATCACACCCCCACATGGACAACACTAGGAAGGAGTTAATTTCATCCAACCTTCCCCTCTTCAACAGGTTCAGACTTTTGAACAATTGAATATATCCAATCCGCCTCACCAACCCAACAATAACCAAAAGAAGGAAATAACATGAACCAGAGACAAGGAGGGAACCCTCCCCAACAAAACCCTCGAGCTGGAGGCAACCAACGCCAACCCAACCCAAACCCCCAAGGGGGAAATCATAATGGTCAACCTCGACAAGGGAGAAATAATAACCTTTGAACCAATTACCCTTGTGCACTATGTGGCGAATATGTCCATTACACTCACCATTTCCCCCAAATTGTTGATTTCAAACGGATGAAGGATGTCATGAATCCCCAGCGGGCTCCCAACCCTCAAATTCCACCTCAAGGACCATTTGCTTATATACCGCCACCACCACCGACGGTGTTACAGAACCATATCCCACATCAAGGAATCATTAATACTCAACCAAAAGGGGTTCAACGCCCACCACTACAAGGGCAGTTCCCTCCACCTAAGAAAGCCTACCCGGGGAACACCACTGACCGCAGTATCCTCCTCACTTTTGAAGAGGAAATCCTCTTACAGACTCATAGTCACCAATACGGTACGTCCCCTGATCCATTACCCACTCATGTGGATACTCCCCAACCACCAACTGGGAAACCATTGATGATACCTCATCCTAACACTGGCGCCATCGCCCACATGCCTCACACACCTTTGTGCATAAATGTACACAACCCCCATGCTTAGGCCACCCACAACTATAGTCTTATTGATAACCTCACTCAATCACCCACTGCCATGTCAATTATGGAAGTACTTCAAACATGCCCTTCCCAACGAAAGGCGTTAATTTCACAGTTGGGGGCAGTCGATCCAGTCGAAACCCGTTTAATCACATTTGACTTAGAAAAGGAAGACCCACGACTTCCATCATTAGTCGCATTCTAGATTTCGATCAAAATATGGAACATCACATTCGATCACCTCATCATCGACGAAGGAGCATCCACATGCATCATTTCCAAATCAGTTTGGAAGTAACTTGGTTCACCCGAGTTGATCCCTTCTACCATCACGCTTCGAGCTTATGACGGTCTCCCATCCCAACCATAAGATCTCTATCAAAACATCTCGATAGAGTTAGGGGGGAAAACAATTCTCATTGACATCAAAGTCATTGACACCCATTTAGATTATAATATCCTCTTTGGACGAAGCTACATGTACACCATGCAGGTGGTAGCTTCATTGGTCTTTTGTACCATGATCTTCCCCCACAATGGGAAAATTGACACCATCGATCAGTTAACCCACCATGAACCCAACCAATAAGAACATATTGATAACATCATGCCACTGATCCTCTCTAGCACTGACTTAGTCCCCATGATAGATGTCAAATCAGGCTTATTTTAGGATCCATATTTGATGGGTACATACCAAGGTCCGCCCCCCCTATTACGGCCGCAGTATGCACCGTCATGGACGATGGGATCGAGATACCTACCCTCCCAACCTCTGAGATCTCATCCAACTCCACTACCCCCCACCTTAACACTCCCTAACGAACTCCCAATATAGAATCCTCATGAAGGAACATCAAAGAACTCACCACCCATGGGTCAAATCTCCATTTGGCAGACAGTTCCCCAGGCCATCACCCAAATTCCCTTCTTTTACCCTCGCCCTAGCGTAATAGCATACCAAGTTGCGGTTACCCTCACTTTACCTTACATGGTCATTTCTATCCTTGCATGGTACCTAGAACCACCTACTATGGTACCAAGTTTATCCTTTCCACCACAACTTGTGGCCTCATTGTCACAATCAGGGGCTCACCCAATCACTTACCCAACCAGTTCCACAGTTGGCGTTAACATCACCAACACAAGACAAACCACCTTTGGAATAGGTGGCACCACCACCAACCAACGAGGCACACTTAAAAAGAAGGAACCCTCCCTGCCTTCCCCACCCTGCATACCACCTCCATGTGCCTTGTGCAACACCATTGGACACCCTACCAATTTCTGCCCCGCTTTACCTAAGTTGTGGAATCTCATTCCAACACCCATAAATACACCACTACAACCCACTCTAGTAACACTACCATCCTCACAAGAACCTTCTTCCTCCAAACCTCTCAGTTTGAGAACCATGTTTGCTTGTGCCATTTTTTCTCAATATGGTCATTATACACACCACCGCCCAACCCTCCCTTAGTTTCAGGACACTTTAGAAGAAGTACGCCAAACCACACTACCTAAGTCATCCCAAACCATCTCATTCGTACAACCCGTTACTGACATTTTATATATCTCTATGTCACTGAACGAGTGCATGCGATGCCCTTGCATGTTATGATATCAGATGGACCATTACGCATACCGATGTCACTCATCATCAAGGGACGCACATGCTGGAGGGACCCCCTCTCACTCACTACACCACATGTACCATCCTTGGTGCATATGACTGTAAACGATCACCGTACAAACAATCAGGACATGACCACTTCCCATCCATTAATATGTTGACCATCCCATCACAATGCGAGGACTCCCCCCCAAACCCCCCCAACTCCTCTATAANATACATCTAGTTCATATAGGGAGATTTGATTCATCACGTCTACCAACAACACCTCATCACTTCCCATAGGTCCATCTACCTCAGGAACCAATAACGACATCCAACCTTTATTGACTATACCCAAAAATCTTGAAAACCCACCTACAACAGTTACAGATTCCTTGTACTCCATCACCTTTCAGCCCAATGAAGACATTTTAGAAGTCTTATGCGCACCCAGGTACCCCTAGGATGATTTTCATCATCGATCCCTTTTTCTAGCACATAACGTCTTCCACCCGTCTGCAGACGCCCCTGTATGCACCGTCAACGAAAACAATTTCATCTCTTCTGGACATATAGACTGGCTCAAAATTCTAATTCCCACCCAGACACGTTTTAGGAAGGTAACATGGCCAATATATCACCTACCATCAAAATCGACATTTCGGTCAAACCCAATGCCATAGAAGAAATCACACTAGGGGCAACATGCTCCCCAGAGGAAATCATAGCATACAAAGCCTTATTTCAGGAATATTGAGATGTGTTTTCTTGGTCATACACTGAAATGTCAGGGTTAGACCCAACCATTATTGAACATCAAATTGATACTTGGCCTGATGTTTCCCCTGTCTGCCAAAAGCAACGCCCCCTTCACCCATCCAAAGCCATCGTGATCAAAGCTGAGATCAACAAACTCCGTACAACTAGCTTCAAATACCCCATTGCATACACATCCTAGTAATCTAACCCTGTTCTGGTCAATAAAAAAAATGCACCATCCGCATTTGCACCGACTTTCATGACCTCAACCAATCTTGTTGCAAAGACAACTTCCCTACTCCCTTTATCGATCAAGTTATCGATGCATGCGCTAGTCACGAAGTCCTCTCCCTCATGGATGAATTTTCTGGCTACAATCAGATCCACATCTGAGAGAAAGATCAATACAAAACCACATTTACAACTCCATGGGGCACCTTTGTCTATCGCATTATGCCCTTCAGCCTCAAAAACGTCTGGGCCACTTTCCAATGTTCAATGACATATGCCTTCCATGATCTCGCTCACATCATCCTTGCCTACTTGGATGACCTCAATGCTCAATCCAAGAAGTGTTCCCAACACATAGAAGACCTATGGATCATCTTTGAATGTTGTCAAAGGTATAACATACGACTCAACCCGCTGAAATGTGTCTTTTACGTCACTGCAGACCACTCGTTGGGCTTCATAGTTCCTAGCAGGGTATCAATGTTGACCCACTTAAAGTTCAGGAAATCAATGAGATCCCCCTTTCCAGGAACCTATGCCAGTTGAAAAACCTCAAAGGCAAAGAAAACTTCTTGAGAAATTTGTACCTGACTACGCCATTCACGCCCATGGGTTCCTATGCTTGCTCCATCGTGACATCCCATTTCATTGGGACCAACATGCCCAGGCTGCTTTTGATTCACTAAAAGAGACACTCGGCAAAGCCCCTTTGATCATTCCCCCAGACCTATGATAGGGATTACATACTCTATCTATTTGCCTCCGACGTCTCAGTTTATGGAGTCCTCATGCAGGTCATCAACAACTAATGCGAACACGTCATATACTACATCATCAAGAACCTCTCTGGGCCATCTCTCAAGTACAATCACGACGAGAAGTTAGCCCTTGTAGTCATTTGCATAGTTCAAAATATGCGACATTATATCTTACTTTGTACCACCAAATTCGTCGTCGATTCCAACCCCATGCATTACCTATTAAGTCATTGCCAGATCAATGGAAAATTCGCTCACTGGATCGTCATCCTTCAAGAATACAACCTAAATTTTATCACCCCCAAGAGAAATAAATCCCTCATTCTTGTTGAACTCCTTGTAGACTTACCCTCTGACTCTGTTGACCCCCCGTTCAATGAAAATTTCTTGGATGAGAATTTATTCCTCATCTCTTCCACAAACCCATGGTACTGGTGATATTTTTGTCTACCTTCACACTCAAAAGTTCATGCCCCACTTATCTTGTGACGATTGTCGTCGCATTCGAAACCAAGCCTCACTATACCTCCTCATAGACGATGTCCTCTACCGTAGAGGCATCGACACGCTTCTTCGATGCTGCCTCACCCTAGATAATGCCGAGACAATTATGAATGATTGTCATAGTGGAGCATGCGACGATCATTTATCTGGCATGTCCATTGCCCAAAAGATCATTTGAGCAAGTTACTTTTGTCCCACAATATTTCATGACTGCATCCATGCAATTAAACGGTGCGATAAATGTCACTTGTATGCATAAAAGGCTCGGGCACCACCTGCCCTTTTACACCTCGTAATCATGGTCGACCCCTTCTGTAAATGGGGCATCAATTTCATGACATGCAATCCTCCATCCAGTAAAATAAAAAGGGACATAGTAGTCATCGTTGACTACTTTACCAAATGGGTCGAAGCGATGCCCACATTCAACAATACGGCCGACA
Source organism: Picea sitchensis (assembly GCA_010110895.2). NCBI lineage: Eukaryota > Viridiplantae > Streptophyta > Pinopsida > Pinales > Pinaceae > Picea > Picea sitchensis. The sequence goes on along the minus strand of SNQJ01S0069167.1, from coordinate 102,176 downwards.
CCGCGACACATTTTTTCTTCAACCATGTCATATCTCACTTCAGATTCCCCCTATAGTTAGTCTCTGACCATGGCAAGCACTTCGAGAATGAAGTCTTCGCAGAACTATCAACCAAAGTAGGATTCACCCATGAGTTCTCCTCACCCTATTATCCACAGTCTAATTGACAAGTTGAGGTTGTCAATAAAGTGCTCAAAACCATGCTCCAACGCACCGTCGACAAACACAAAACCAATTGGCACCATATGATTTTTCCACCGTTATGGGCATATCGAACAGTTGTCAAAATAGCCACTGGTTTTACACCCTTCTACTTTGTCCACGACATCGAATTTGTCCTCCCCATCGAGTTTGAAATCCCAACATTACGCACGAAAATCGAGCTCTTGCCCAATACACCGCCCTTGGAGAAATGACTGTTAGCTCTTGAATATCTCGATGAAGATCAACGAGAATCCTTATAGAACAATGAAGTAGCCAAAAAGTGGACTAAATCCACCTTTGACCGCCAAGTTAACCTTCGGTCATTTACCGAAGGACACCTCATCCTCGCCTACGATATCGCCCATGATACTCTCGGCCATGGAAAATTTGAAACCATGTGGTGGGGATCCTATGTCATCCGAAATTGCCTTAGTAAGGGTGCCTACATCTTAAGTCACCCTGGAGGCACTACTCTTAAGGACCCAGTCAATGGGACATACTTGAAGAAGTTATGCCCCTGAGTGTAACCACTTTACCTTAGGTTTTATTTCTTTCCTAGTCATTTTTAATATTTTTTATAGCAAGCTCTCTCACTATACGAGCCTAATTAAGTACCCTTGTGTTAACAGATGAATTGTTTGTTTTCTTACCACATCAGGTACATGGATGGAGCCAACCACTAGACCAAGAATCTCACCTCGACCACCTGGGCCCTTTACACTCCAGACCATGTGTTGCTCCACTCTAGCGGCATATGCCTCGGTCCTCCCACTAATAACCAAGTTGAATACGCCATCATCATTGGCCTTCTCTTAGAAGCTAGTCACCTTGGTATTCACCACCTCTGTGTACTCTTATATTCCCAGTTGATCGTCCATTAGCTGAACAACGTGTACAATGTTCGTGATCCATGTATTTATCACAAGTACTTGCAAGTCAAAATGCTACTCCAAAATTTTGAGTCAATCACATTCACTCATATATCTAGGAACCACAACTGCTACCTTTCGTATCACTGACTGCCACCATGGGTCCTCTAGAAATCCTTCCAATAAACCCTCAAAGTGCCTCTGCATCTCCTCCATCTCCTAGACATGAGCATCATGTTGTACTATCCAACGAACACCAGTTGGACCTGCCTTTGTTGCATGAGTTGGACCATCCCCTGGATCATCATAACGTCATCGTCTCCAGACCTGCCTCCCCTCGTCCTGCTCATCTGCCAATCCCTGGGCCACATCTACCTCGTGACCTCTAGGTCCAACATATGCATTCCACAACTAGTACAATTTTCTCAGTACCAATAGTATACACATATATAGGAAAAACAATTAAAAAAAACTACAGATGCAGTAATCACTAATATTGACCTTGACCATCCCAATCCTCCCTAAAAGGCAGCCACATGTCTATATGTTGTCGATAGTCCATCCTGTGATTCGGGAAATCGTATAAGACATGAGGTGTCTACCACCACACCCTCTCAAAATTAGGGGTAAAGTACTACCCTGCCACACCTCCACCCTGTCGGGGCATCAATGTTGCCCACCGTATCAACCGTGGATCTTGCGCCACCAGTGGATCCAAAATAGCTTGAGGGTGTAACAATACAACCCTCTCAAACATGAATGCACATAGGACTGAGACAAAGGAAAACTCCCCGCCCCTAGCTGCCACACACCAGTACAGTTGTGCCACTAGACACACCCACAACAATTGGGCCCATGCGAACATACAACCATTCATGGCCTTCTCAACAACTCCCATCTCCTCCCCTAAAATGTGTTGGTTCCCCAATGACCCATATATATGCACCACCATCGTGTTGAATACCCAGAGCTCCAAGTCATCAATCGAGTTGATGCTAATGGAGCCCCCACTCATCACAGTCGCCCCTAAGCAGTAGCGATGGACCAATGTCTCCACATGCACCCCCGTCGGCATCCTCGACTGCTCTGCCAGTGCCTCCCCCTAGATCGAGAGACCAATAATAAAATAGATATCTATATCTATGGTGATCCGAAAATCTCTCCCCCGCACCATGAAACACTATCGATCGGGCTGCCACATCCGAACCATGAAGTCCAAGAGGGGCTTCTGGGTACGCATCAACGCGCAATAAAAAAAGCGCATTAATCCCACCTACACCAAGTGTTTTATGATTTGAGTATAAGTGCCCACCTATCACTTGAGAGACTCTCAATCTATCTCCCTCCACTGGACCAACATCCTATCTCTCATCCTGGTCACCTGCATCCACAATACAAGGTACTCTGTAAGTTCCTCATCATGAAATACTCCAAAAAAACATACAAAACCACCCGTGCGACTATTTTTCTAATTCTCGTGAACATCTACGCGATTGTTCCATAAACAATCATGCACATCCATGCAATTGTTTCAAAAACATTCGTGCTCCTCCATGCGACTATTTCATAAAACAATTGTGCCCATCTGTGTAATTGTTTCATACACAATCGCTCTTATCCACACGACTGTTTTCCAGACAGTCACGTAGATCGCTCATATCTCGTGCATGCATGTTCCTCACATAGTCGTGTGCATGTACACGACTGATCTTCCCACAGTCACACGATTTTTTAAGTCAAACATTCGCACGCAGATTCACCCTCCCCTCCACGCAGCTGAAAACCCAAACCCCATGCACATTTGCGTGAACGTCGATGATACAATCATGCACTTTGCATAGCCTCAATCATTTAACCCATGCACATGTGTGTGGGGATCACTTAATCGCCTACACGGATCTCCTACCCTAGCCAACAATTGGTCGTACGACCATCCATACAGCCCCCTGCCCTCCCAAAAGCACACCTACACTATGCAGGAGGTTTTGACGGCTTACCTGCATCTCTCGCTACTCGAATCCAACTGGGTATTCTCTCTCACCACTCAAAAATGTCCATGAAACAACTCTCTAACCTCCACAACAAAAAGTACAAATGAAGTGTCTATGTGGGCCCCATGCCCTTATATACGCCCTTTGGCCCAACTTTTTTCCACTCGTTCACGAGCATTCGAGCTCCAATTTTCACACCACTTACTCCCATGCGATGCAGATTCCCTCACCTTCAGAATGATACTCTCGAGTTCTCTTTCTAGTCTAGATCCCCTAGGACCCCCTTCGACCAACCCATGTATAAGTACGCATCCCCTGTCCACATTTCCTTCTCATGCAGTTTTTATACACATGTTTTATTTTTAGCAGATATGTTTCATGTCGGGTATTTGGTTTGAATGTGCAGGTATTTACCTATGTCTCCTTGTCACGCTAACAGTTATGGCATCTCTTACCTCCTCCAAGCATATATTTCTAACTGACATACCATTCAACCCTTTTCTCACAGTTTCATTTCCCAAAAGTTCCTCCAGAAAATCATCCTTAGGTTTCCCCACCCAGCTCTGCAGTACCATCACCTCCATTTTCCTTCTGGTACCGTCATCTTGTAGCTATCCTCCCTCCCCCCCATGAGTTGTCCCACATTTATCAACCCCTTAGAATATTGACACTCATGTTGTTCTAACCATTAATATTGGGAGTCCTGATAGTGTTACATCCCATAGAAAGAACCTCATATTTCTTCCTCCTCATCATGCTAACCACCTACTAATGGACTCCCACCTTCAAATTCTTGGTTACATTTAATGCACCTCTGCATTCTCATCAACCTTCCATATATACCATATGCCATCACTTTCTCATCTGCAACATCACCCTCCATTCATTTACCTAGTACATAAACTAACCAATGGGGCCCCCACCCTCCACCTTTCTCTACTTGCAACTCATATCGACCAAGCCATATTTCCCATGGGAACTCGTTCTGTACCTGTACTTCCAACCCCATTATTTATTCATTTGGTAATTGTCAAAAGCACTCTTTAAGTTTCAAGAAAGTATAGTAGATTTTGGCCATCGCACTCGATGACAATTTTTTTCCTTGGCACATCGCAACCCTTGTTACCCTTGGTTGGAGCATCTCATTATTCTCCCACACTCTAAACACCATTTGTATCCAAGAAATTTTTTTGACCAACAATATACCTTTGTGTCCCCTACCACTTTGTATTTTGGCCTACGTTACATCCCCTTGCAGTTTCACCCCCTCATCACAGTTTTCCCATATCTAGTCATCCCCCTGCCACCAAATAGTACATTATGGTTGCTTCCATACATAAACATCCCCCAACCAAGGATAGTCTTGGAATCATGTATATTCCAAAAGTCATTCATGATTATCACCCCCTTTCCTGGTACCATTACAATTTTTGCCACCATGTTGATCACTATGGTATCTAGAAGCCATTCGATTATGATCATCGCGTTAAATTTCATGTCGACCTCAACAAATTACCATAAAACTAACATTATCTTGGCCCTCATTCCATTGATAATGAGTGGCCTCGGACGACATAGATAGAGTCCTCATTGCTCTTTGATGTCATCGATCCCCATGACATTCGACTCCAAGATAATCTCATGTTGCGGTGGATCTTACTTGGCGACCATTGCAGTTTTTAGTAGTAGTCAAATACCTCTGAGTTTGATTAGGCCATCAATGCATCTGAGTCCCTCACCATTCAATTTAGATCCACCTCAGTCATCCGAATATTCACCGATTGTATTTTTCATCCCCAAGGGAACTACAGATATCTACTTCGTCAACACGTTCAACTACTCTTACATTTTGATGATCTCATGATATGATTATGGGACATGCCCACCTCATTTGTACACACATTTTTATTCGTCTTTTTTTATACCCTACTATGTATTGATCTAGCGTCCCCTCTCCCTCTGACAGATAACTCTTGATGCTCCTCACATGCAAGTTTTCTCAATGTCTACTCAATATCACCATCCAAAGAAACTACGATGTATTTCAGTTATACGTATGCTCCTAACCTCACACATTAGGGGGCATATGTTATCACTGGAAAATGGCTCACTACAACTATGGACAATGGATAAATAAATAGGTAACAAAAACACAACATACCACCAATATTCATGGAAGTATTACATTCAGTTTGGCAGGAAAATAAAAAAACTATACAAAAGTGGTTCTGGAAATCTGCGCACATTCAGTCAAAGTCGTGCGTGCACATCCACGTGGGATAACACAATGTACAACGCACACAGTGCATGGAGTGCGCGAATGACAGTCAAAATACCCACGTGGATGTTGAAATGGTCCATTAATGAATTTGGTCGGGCCTCAACCATTTTTGGGATGAAGGGAAAACCTCCCCCATACCCAAAATCAGCCTCAAATTTCTCCTTGGGATCACTAAAAGGGATGGGGAAGTACCTCCAATGGCTTCCCATTCACACTTAGAACCAGTTGAGAAAAACCTTTCCATCCTCCTATAAATAAAGGGCCATTGCATGCAAAAAATAAGAAGAATTTAAGTATTGTTATGTTGCTCATTTTTAGCTTTGGGAAGCCACCTTCCTCTTGGAAATATTTGAAAATTCATAGCAAGTGTTAGAGCTCTCTCCTCTTGAGTAGCTCATCACTCTTTCTTCACCATTTTCCTTTGTTAGTCATTGATAGTAGAAAGAAGACTATGTACTTGGGCACTCAAGATCCTTCCCAAGGAGGAAGACGAGACTCATAAGTTCCCATATTTCTCCAAGGAGTATCAATTCGAAGATCAATTTACTTGGTATATCTCTCTTGTGGTTTCTTTGTGCATCCATTTAAAGTTATTGTTTGTTTAGCTTAGATTTATTTTATTTTTGTTTATTTCTTGTTTATATATGTTAGTTGAGACATTAACCAACTAACTCTCAGTTGTGCTTTCTGAATGGCCTAACTAGATATTTAAAGGACCTCTTTTTTCCCACTCTTGTGAGAAAAGGAACCCAACAATGGGCATAAGTGGTGTGAACACATAAGGTAACAAGACTCTAGGGGGCTAGGTGTAAAAGGTGACCATGCCAATGGACCCACCTAGGCCCTAGGTTACTCCAACATGGAAAATTATGTCGCTTATGATATTTGATCCTTCTCGATGAGGAGGGGCGCATATAGATCACTTTCCTATGCCATCATTTCACACCTAAGAGGAGGAGTCAATCAATGAATTGATAAAAAATATCGACTTTTACTATACTAGATTGGCTCCACCCAAAGAAATCGGTTACTTGCTCAAACTCCTTTGAATCCATCCCTGGCTTTGGTGACAATGAGGAGATGCATGGTATTGGGAGTTAGCAATGAGGGTTATCTCTTGTAATTTTTTGATTCTAAGTGACCATGGTAGAAAACATGTCATCCACCAAGTTCTTTCTTCGATTGGAAGGGTTGATGTATGATGTTTGCAAGTTAAAATCCTTGGGATTTTGTTGAGAATAACTTGTATGTTATATGTTGAATCTCAAGTAGGCTTATGTTGGATCAAAGTGAAATATAGGGAGGGATTACCATCCTCCTCTTCCCCCAACTTGATAGGACAATTGGGGATTGAGGTTCAAATCCCTCTGATATATTTCTTTGAGTTTTGTTGAGTTTGGATCACCAAATTCTAGCATTGGCCAATAATTATTCTTTAAACAATGCCAATAAGTGTGTTAAAGATTTGTTATGGCTAGACTATGTGCTACAAGATGCCCCTTATATAATATGTGGATACTTCATATTGTGGAAAATTAGGAAGATAATGAGGGTGATTTTATGGGTAAAATCCCATGTGGGGAAACAAGGCTTGGTTATCTCTTAAATATCATAGTGGATTTATGACCCCAACAAATATAGACACCATGGATCCTTGAAGATATAGAGAGGGAAGGAGTTCATTTTCCAATGGTTATATAAGGCTATTCCTAAGAAAAGTTTTGTAGGTGGTATGTTGGTGCATGTGGATGGAATGGACACTCTCTCTAACCACAAACCAATATGGTTTATCCTCTCAAGGAATATGTAGAGGATGTGGATTTAGAAAACTAGATACATTCTAAACATTTCCCACTTACAAAGCCTGAGTTGTCTTGCATGTATAAAAATAGATTAGAACCACATACCTTGGCCTCATGGGGAAGGTGTGGGGAAGATGGTTGGACTATTTGGTATACCATCTCCTACACAATTAATTTTCTCCATGGTTATTGGAGTTAGATTTTTTCCATCTTACATAACTAGAATTGGGTAGTTATTTTGAAGAGGTTTCCAAAATGCTACAACCCATTCCTTTTGGCTTTGAAAAGAAAGCACTAGAAGTGAATTTGTTCCATATGCTTCAAGTGGATAAAATTCATTAAGACCAAGGGTGAAAAAATAGAATTTGACTCTAGTTTCTATGGATTAGTGATAGGCCTACTAATGTTTTTCTTAATCCCTTTCCATCAATAGGAGGATGGAGAATTGTTGGAATCCCTTAAGATTGGGAGGGGTCATACCACATACCAAGAAGAAATTAAGCAAGAGTTTTCAGTCACAACTTGATGGTCCATGAAAACAATCATACACAAAGGAAAAACAAAGGACCATGGAAAAATATTTGGATGTAATTCCTATTGAAGTGTTTGAGGTGCAAAAGCAACCTTGTGATAATTCCATATCCTTAGATGAGTTGTCATTTGATCCCAGGGTGATGAAATATGAGTAATCCCTTATATTGATGGCTTCCTATTTGAGTTTTACAAGGATGCATGGGACTTTGTTGGGCTAAGCTTGCTACACATCTACAAAGAAGCTCTATGAAACCAATTTATGGGTGTGGATATTACTAGGGCTTCATTAAGATCATACCCCAAAGGAGGGGACCCTAAGCTTATTGTTAGTTACAATTCGATCGCCTTGATGAACACCTCAAGATTCTAGCCAAGGTGTTAGCATTGCCACAGAAGCATGTACTATACAAGGTTTAGACACTAGAGTATATGGGATTTATTTAAGGGTGCTACAAACTAAACAATCGCATTTCCATTTTTGAAGACAGGGAGTGGGCTTAGTTATTTGGTATGGATGTTCTCTTCAAGAATATAGACTTTGAAAAATATTGTGACAGGGTGTGTGGAAAAATATTAGGAATACTATTCACTTTCTAGGCCTCTTGATCTGGATTTTATGAGCATAATGAAAATGAATATAGATTATTATTATTATTAACACAGAGACACAAGAATAACAGAGATACAGTAAAACTGGTTTCTATTCAATAAGAAAATGTGTTGAAACTGTAAAATGGAGCGAAAAACAAGCTTGCTAGAATGGTGGCGATTTATCTCTGAGAAGAGATGTGACGGTTGCACTCATTCACAAGAATATGGTTACAATGAGGCTCTCCAATCCTTTTTACCATAAACATGAATTCCAAAACCCTAGACATCCAAAAACCTAACCCTAGGAAATAAAGCACCAAAAGTCATGTGGGCCCTGTTGGGGTAAGCTAGTACATCAACTTCTTGGGGTCGTAACTTTTGCATACGATCTCTATTTTAGGTGCACGAGAGCCTATTGGAAAGGTCTATCTGAGGACTACACATGTTTCCATTAGACTTTGACTGTGTCTACAGTCTGAATGTGGCGAGCCCTAAAAACGTTGTTTAGGGCCTCAAAACGACCTCGAAAGTTAGGGACCCAAAAACTAGGAAAAAAATGTCAAAATGAGCCAGTTGGAATAGGTGGGTGGCCATCGACATCCATATGGATCACCTCTACCAAGGACCTTTGGGAGGTTGTAGTGTATAGGGTAGAGGGAAAAATATGAGAAATGGGAAACCAAGGTTTTGTTGTTAAAAACAAAATTTTGTATCTACACCAAGGTCTTCACTACAAATCATGTTTACTACTCCCCCTATTGGGTTCCATCAAGTTTGGCATATCATTTCCTGATGAAGGCTTCAAAAAATTCCTTTGGGCCAATACAACTAATGGTAAAGGATATCATAGTATTAGCAAGGACCTATATTGCATCCCTCAAGAGTTATGAGGCCTTGGTATAATAAAAATAAGAAGTCAAGATTGGGCCTCACATGTTAAATGGACAGTGAAGCTTGGAAAGTCCTATTGACTCCCTACACTACCTAAGTGCTACCTTTGGGCAAGAAATGGTGGTAGGGTTTTCATTGCATACTCTTTTAGTCATTTCCACAAAATTCAGGATAACCAAGGCCTTTGTTATTCAAAGTATTTAGAAGGCCTATGAGGCCGTCAAACCTCTCATTTATTAGAGGGGTATTGCCACGTAGAACAAGTCTCTTTTTCAATGATTTTTGTCTCTATTAGTCCGCTCTCGTCTTGTGTTTATGGAAAACATTGATTGAATTGGTTTGTTTCTTTGCATGAAATAATTAAAAACATATCATTCATCCAATGAATGACATGTTTGATTCTCAAAGATGAAAGTGGTTTCCATGGTTGGACATGAAGTGGAATTTCAAGTTGGGAAATATTGATAAATTTGTAGTGAAGCGAGCTTAGGATTTGGTACTTGACAATATGGTGCTCAATCTAGGCCTGCAAGCCTTGAAGGCTTGGTGGAGGGATTGGTAGTTTGGGGAGAGAAACAACATTCACAAACTACAATGTTGACCTTGACTATAGGTGGTTATATCTTAAGTTTATGTTGGGAGGTTGGCTCAATAGCCTATGGTGAGTACGTTTCAAATAGAATCCCTAGATTTTGATTCTAAAAAGACTTTGGAAGTTGGTCCTAGAACTAAAGAAAGCAATGTTTGTTTGATTTTTTATTAGTGGGAACCACCACTTGGGAATATGATCTCTTACTTGGTTGTTCCAAACCTACACTACCCTCAATGTGGGTAAGCTAAAACCCTAAATTATCTCTTATGGTTCCCAAATCTATGCGGGCATTGGAAAAGTCTCTTTTCCATTTTTACCTTACCAACATATATCCATCTTAAACTTGGATCTATCAAGCACTGAGAGGGATCAAATTTATTAAGGTGATTTTTTTTTTTATCATTTCATTCCATGTCAAGTATTAATTCCTTCATATTAAATGATAAAAAAAAATTACACCTTAAGAAATTGATCCTTCTCAGTGCTTGATAGATCCAGGTTTAAGATTGATCTACATTGGTTTAATATTTTAGATGTTGTCATGTACATGTGTACATACATAGTTATTAAATTTTTTTGTTGTCATGTAAAGTAACATAACATTACATAACATGACAACATCTCCCCCATACCGGGTTGTATAGCTCCTCGCTAATCTTGATGCAATTATAACTTCCATCATATGCAATGTCACTCTCTTAGAAGATAGGATACCTTGGGCCCTTGATTTCAACTCAACTTGGATGATTATATGCTCATAGATGCTTTACTTTCTATGGAAGAAGTGTAGTGATGTAATATTTAGTAAGAACTAGCCTTCATGTACATTCTCCGGGTATGAAAATTCATTAACACATACAAGTATGTCCTTACGAAGCATTGTACAATTTTTTAATATAATAATGTATATGGATTACTTGTAACAACTATTATATTTATGGGAGTTTTCCCCTTGCACGATAAGTCAATAGCCACTTGGCCCCTCTCAACTTATGTCAGCATGGAGTGGTTTCCAATAGACTGGAAGACTAATTAGAAAAGGGGAGGGTAAGTGTGTACTATATTGCCTACTCCCACCCCACAAGGAAAACACTATCTAGCCTTAGCCCTTGCTATCTCTGAGGATCCTGAACCTCTAGAGGTTGGTGATGGATGGGAGTCGTCAATTAAAGATCCAACTACAACAACTAGTTAGGGCCCAAACTTGGCTAGTCATCATGAGCCCCCCATACTATTAGGATTATTATCTATTGTTTTATGTATCTCATTGTAGATCATGTGTCTCTTGGACCTTTCTACTTTCTTTTTTGTAGCTCTATTCTCTCAGGGGTTATGACTTAAGCCAACCTGATTTTGAGTTATTTTTTCCCTCATGTTAGTGGTCGATGTATTCATGGGCCAATGTTTCTTTTTAAAGTGTTAAATTTTTTATATATTTAATAGTTAAAGGAAACAAAATTGTGAACTAGGTTTTAGATAACTAAAATTATAGTGTTAATTTATTACTCTGTTCTTTTGGGGGGGTGTTCATTTTCATGTGTTCTACTTAATTAGTGTATTGTTATAAAGGATCAAGGAATCATATATAAATTTGGTAAAATAAATCTCTTTAAAAAATTTCCTCTAAAATTTAAAATAATAGTAATTATTATTACTATTATATTAAGTGCACAATTTTTTAGATGTATTTCTAAAATTACTTAGAGCAAAGCCCGAGGAAAACCCTCAAGTACTTCCCTTCATTTTGAGGATGCTACTAGAATATTCAGGGAACACGTATAGTCAACAACAAGGCTCGAAGTCATTACAATAATATACTCATTAAGAGCTCAACATGTCAATTGTGGGAATTGAACCTGGGTGGAGACGATAACAATCATTCCTCCCAACCACCTGAGCTAAACCCAATTGAATTTACAATGGTTTTTTATATATAAAATTTCAAGGTAAGTTGATGTTAGTGTTATCCACGTTAGATATCTCCTCCACCTAGGTTACAAAATTCCCCCCTCAACGCATTAAGACAAAATAATTAGAAAGATGTCTTAAATACAAAATTCAAATAAAAACTAACATTCACAATTGGAACAAGTGTATAAATTAGTTGATTGATACTAAAAAAATAAGAGAAAATAAGTTTGAGATGTATTGAGAGGTTACATCTTTCGAGTT
>SNQJ01S0069167.1:60342-90239 GCA_010110895.2 Picea sitchensis | reverse complement strand
GATTCTAAGTGACCATGGTAGAAAACATGTCATCCACCAAGTTCTTTCTTCGATTGGAAGGGTTGATGTATGATGTTTGCAAGTTAAAATCCTTGGGATTTTGTTGAGAATAACTTGTATGTTATATGTTGAATCTCAAGTAGGCTTATGTTGGATCAAAGTGAAATATAGGGAGGGATTACCATCCTCCTCTTCCCCCAACTTGATAGGACAATTGGGGATTGAGGTTCAAATCCCTCTGATATATTTCTTTGAGTTTTGTTGAGTTTGGATCACCAAATTCTAGCATTGGCCAATAATTATTCTTTAAACAATGCCAATAAGTGTGTTAAAGATTTGTTATGGCTAGACTATGTGCTACAAGATGCCCCTTATATAATATGTGGATACTTCATATTGTGGAAAATTAGGAAGATAATGAGGGTGATTTTATGGGTAAAATCCCATGTGGGGAAACAAGGCTTGGTTATCTCTTAAATATCATAGTGGATTTATGACCCCAACAAATATAGACACCATGGATCCTTGAAGATATAGAGAGGGAAGGAGTTCATTTTCCAATGGTTATATAAGGCTATTCCTAAGAAAAGTTTTGTAGGTGGTATGTTGGTGCATGTGGATGGAATGGACACTCTCTCTAACCACAAACCAATATGGTTTATCCTCTCAAGGAATATGTAGAGGATGTGGATTTAGAAAACTAGATACATTCTAAACATTTCCCACTTACAAAGCCTGAGTTGTCTTGCATGTATAAAAATAGATTAGAACCACATACCTTGGCCTCATGGGGAAGGTGTGGGGAAGATGGTTGGACTATTTGGTATACCATCTCCTACACAATTAATTTTCTCCATGGTTATTGGAGTTAGATTTTTTCCATCTTACATAACTAGAATTGGGTAGTTATTTTGAAGAGGTTTCCAAAATGCTACAACCCATTCCTTTTGGCTTTGAAAAGAAAGCACTAGAAGTGAATTTGTTCCATATGCTTCAAGTGGATAAAATTCATTAAGACCAAGGGTGAAAAAATAGAATTTGACTCTAGTTTCTATGGATTAGTGATAGGCCTACTAATGTTTTTCTTAATCCCTTTCCATCAATAGGAGGATGGAGAATTGTTGGAATCCCTTAAGATTGGGAGGGGTCATACCACATACCAAGAAGAAATTAAGCAAGAGTTTTCAGTCACAACTTGATGGTCCATGAAAACAATCATACACAAAGGAAAAACAAAGGACCATGGAAAAATATTTGGATGTAATTCCTATTGAAGTGTTTGAGGTGCAAAAGCAACCTTGTGATAATTCCATATCCTTAGATGAGTTGTCATTTGATCCCAGGGTGATGAAATATGAGTAATCCCTTATATTGATGGCTTCCTATTTGAGTTTTACAAGGATGCATGGGACTTTGTTGGGCTAAGCTTGCTACACATCTACAAAGAAGCTCTATGAAACCAATTTATGGGTGTGGATATTACTAGGGCTTCATTAAGATCATACCCCAAAGGAGGGGACCCTAAGCTTATTGTTAGTTACAATTCGATCGCCTTGATGAACACCTCAAGATTCTAGCCAAGGTGTTAGCATTGCCACAGAAGCATGTACTATACAAGGTTTAGACACTAGAGTATATGGGATTTATTTAAGGGTGCTACAAACTAAACAATCGCATTTCCATTTTTGAAGACAGGGAGTGGGCTTAGTTATTTGGTATGGATGTTCTCTTCAAGAATATAGACTTTGAAAAATATTGTGACAGGGTGTGTGGAAAAATATTAGGAATACTATTCACTTTCTAGGCCTCTTGATCTGGATTTTATGAGCATAATGAAAATGAATATAGATTATTATTATTATTAACACAGAGACACAAGAATAACAGAGATACAGTAAAACTGGTTTCTATTCAATAAGAAAATGTGTTGAAACTGTAAAATGGAGCGAAAAACAAGCTTGCTAGAATGGTGGCGATTTATCTCTGAGAAGAGATGTGACGGTTGCACTCATTCACAAGAATATGGTTACAATGAGGCTCTCCAATCCTTTTTACCATAAACATGAATTCCAAAACCCTAGACATCCAAAAACCTAACCCTAGGAAATAAAGCACCAAAAGTCATGTGGGCCCTGTTGGGGTAAGCTAGTACATCAACTTCTTGGGGTCGTAACTTTTGCATACGATCTCTATTTTAGGTGCACGAGAGCCTATTGGAAAGGTCTATCTGAGGACTACACATGTTTCCATTAGACTTTGACTGTGTCTACAGTCTGAATGTGGCGAGCCCTAAAAACGTTGTTTAGGGCCTCAAAACGACCTCGAAAGTTAGGGACCCAAAAACTAGGAAAAAAATGTCAAAATGAGCCAGTTGGAATAGGTGGGTGGCCATCGACATCCATATGGATCACCTCTACCAAGGACCTTTGGGAGGTTGTAGTGTATAGGGTAGAGGGAAAAATATGAGAAATGGGAAACCAAGGTTTTGTTGTTAAAAACAAAATTTTGTATCTACACCAAGGTCTTCACTACAAATCATGTTTACTACTCCCCCTATTGGGTTCCATCAAGTTTGGCATATCATTTCCTGATGAAGGCTTCAAAAAATTCCTTTGGGCCAATACAACTAATGGTAAAGGATATCATAGTATTAGCAAGGACCTATATTGCATCCCTCAAGAGTTATGAGGCCTTGGTATAATAAAAATAAGAAGTCAAGATTGGGCCTCACATGTTAAATGGACAGTGAAGCTTGGAAAGTCCTATTGACTCCCTACACTACCTAAGTGCTACCTTTGGGCAAGAAATGGTGGTAGGGTTTTCATTGCATACTCTTTTAGTCATTTCCACAAAATTCAGGATAACCAAGGCCTTTGTTATTCAAAGTATTTAGAAGGCCTATGAGGCCGTCAAACCTCTCATTTATTAGAGGGGTATTGCCACGTAGAACAAGTCTCTTTTTCAATGATTTTTGTCTCTATTAGTCCGCTCTCGTCTTGTGTTTATGGAAAACATTGATTGAATTGGTTTGTTTCTTTGCATGAAATAATTAAAAACATATCATTCATCCAATGAATGACATGTTTGATTCTCAAAGATGAAAGTGGTTTCCATGGTTGGACATGAAGTGGAATTTCAAGTTGGGAAATATTGATAAATTTGTAGTGAAGCGAGCTTAGGATTTGGTACTTGACAATATGGTGCTCAATCTAGGCCTGCAAGCCTTGAAGGCTTGGTGGAGGGATTGGTAGTTTGGGGAGAGAAACAACATTCACAAACTACAATGTTGACCTTGACTATAGGTGGTTATATCTTAAGTTTATGTTGGGAGGTTGGCTCAATAGCCTATGGTGAGTACGTTTCAAATAGAATCCCTAGATTTTGATTCTAAAAAGACTTTGGAAGTTGGTCCTAGAACTAAAGAAAGCAATGTTTGTTTGATTTTTTATTAGTGGGAACCACCACTTGGGAATATGATCTCTTACTTGGTTGTTCCAAACCTACACTACCCTCAATGTGGGTAAGCTAAAACCCTAAATTATCTCTTATGGTTCCCAAATCTATGCGGGCATTGGAAAAGTCTCTTTTCCATTTTTACCTTACCAACATATATCCATCTTAAACTTGGATCTATCAAGCACTGAGAGGGATCAAATTTATTAAGGTGATTTTTTTTTTTATCATTTCATTCCATGTCAAGTATTAATTCCTTCATATTAAATGATAAAAAAAAATTACACCTTAAGAAATTGATCCTTCTCAGTGCTTGATAGATCCAGGTTTAAGATTGATCTACATTGGTTTAATATTTTAGATGTTGTCATGTACATGTGTACATACATAGTTATTAAATTTTTTTGTTGTCATGTAAAGTAACATAACATTACATAACATGACAACATCTCCCCCATACCGGGTTGTATAGCTCCTCGCTAATCTTGATGCAATTATAACTTCCATCATATGCAATGTCACTCTCTTAGAAGATAGGATACCTTGGGCCCTTGATTTCAACTCAACTTGGATGATTATATGCTCATAGATGCTTTACTTTCTATGGAAGAAGTGTAGTGATGTAATATTTAGTAAGAACTAGCCTTCATGTACATTCTCCGGGTATGAAAATTCATTAACACATACAAGTATGTCCTTACGAAGCATTGTACAATTTTTTAATATAATAATGTATATGGATTACTTGTAACAACTATTATATTTATGGGAGTTTTCCCCTTGCACGATAAGTCAATAGCCACTTGGCCCCTCTCAACTTATGTCAGCATGGAGTGGTTTCCAATAGACTGGAAGACTAATTAGAAAAGGGGAGGGTAAGTGTGTACTATATTGCCTACTCCCACCCCACAAGGAAAACACTATCTAGCCTTAGCCCTTGCTATCTCTGAGGATCCTGAACCTCTAGAGGTTGGTGATGGATGGGAGTCGTCAATTAAAGATCCAACTACAACAACTAGTTAGGGCCCAAACTTGGCTAGTCATCATGAGCCCCCCATACTATTAGGATTATTATCTATTGTTTTATGTATCTCATTGTAGATCATGTGTCTCTTGGACCTTTCTACTTTCTTTTTTGTAGCTCTATTCTCTCAGGGGTTATGACTTAAGCCAACCTGATTTTGAGTTATTTTTTCCCTCATGTTAGTGGTCGATGTATTCATGGGCCAATGTTTCTTTTTAAAGTGTTAAATTTTTTATATATTTAATAGTTAAAGGAAACAAAATTGTGAACTAGGTTTTAGATAACTAAAATTATAGTGTTAATTTATTACTCTGTTCTTTTGGGGGGGTGTTCATTTTCATGTGTTCTACTTAATTAGTGTATTGTTATAAAGGATCAAGGAATCATATATAAATTTGGTAAAATAAATCTCTTTAAAAAATTTCCTCTAAAATTTAAAATAATAGTAATTATTATTACTATTATATTAAGTGCACAATTTTTTAGATGTATTTCTAAAATTACTTAGAGCAAAGCCCGAGGAAAACCCTCAAGTACTTCCCTTCATTTTGAGGATGCTACTAGAATATTCAGGGAACACGTATAGTCAACAACAAGGCTCGAAGTCATTACAATAATATACTCATTAAGAGCTCAACATGTCAATTGTGGGAATTGAACCTGGGTGGAGACGATAACAATCATTCCTCCCAACCACCTGAGCTAAACCCAATTGAATTTACAATGGTTTTTTATATATAAAATTTCAAGGTAAGTTGATGTTAGTGTTATCCACGTTAGATATCTCCTCCACCTAGGTTACAAAATTCCCCCCTCAACGCATTAAGACAAAATAATTAGAAAGATGTCTTAAATACAAAATTCAAATAAAAACTAACATTCACAATTGGAACAAGTGTATAAATTAGTTGATTGATACTAAAAAAATAAGAGAAAATAAGTTTGAGATGTATTGAGAGGTTACATCTTTCGAGTTTCTCTTAACTATGTCTAATTGGGAGAGAGATTTCAACTTTCCATCTAAAGAATGTCTTTACCAATTCATCAAGGCATGCTTATTTTTGAAAGTTACATAAATGGTTTGTTCTATCACTTAAAGTTCATATAAAACATAAGTTTATATAGGTAGGTCTTTTTCCAATGCATTATCTAAATTTACCACACTATTATAGAGAGTTGATGATTAACCCCAGTAACATTAATGAATCACTTGAGTTATAAAACACAAATAGGCCTAGACTGACCTTTATTTTAATACATACAAAGGGAAAATAGACATTTATTACTCACCTCATTCAAAGGGAAGTGAATTGATGAGTGCCCTCCTCATAAATTAAATCATGAGAGGATCAACAGTTCATAAATGAGCAAAGCATTTTATCTTCGATGCACTTAAGAGTCCTAGTCTTTATTCCAATCCATCTATATGACTCTAAATGAGATCCAATTTATCATAATATTTTATACATGGTCTTACAATAATATATATATATATATATATATATATATAGCTAGCATACCTTTG
This sequence comes from Picea sitchensis, assembly GCA_010110895.2. Taxonomy (NCBI): domain Eukaryota; kingdom Viridiplantae; phylum Streptophyta; class Pinopsida; order Pinales; family Pinaceae; genus Picea; species Picea sitchensis. The sequence goes on along the minus strand of SNQJ01S0069167.1, from coordinate 84,237 downwards.
AAGTGGGGAAAGGGAATGTCGAAAATAAGTAAGTAGCATTTGGTTTTTCTAACCATCATATTTAGTGAGAGAACAAATATTGAAAAAAATAAGATGGAGAAGTGATTGGAGTAATGAATTTACACTGGTCTTTCACGTGGTAGATCTCCACCCTTCTCATAACTCAAATGATTTAAATGTGTAGCAATGAATCTCTCACAAGTCATCTAAACTTGCAAAAATGAATCTCTGACAAGTCATCTAAACTTGCAAAAATGAATCTCCAACTAGTCATTCTTTATTATGCTACAAGGTGTCATTGTAAAAGAATTAGGATAGTACCGAGGAAATCTTGCCAGTAATCAAAGAGGACCTCAATGAAGCTACAAGCAAGCACATGATGTCTGGTGTACCTGATTTCATAGGAATCCATATTCATCTTGAAGGAGGAAATTATCTCATCATTGGACCTCTATCACTACCTAGAAGTGGAGGTTGCAATGTGTTTGTAATGAAACCTCTATGTTATTGTAAATTACATTGCAGGTATGTCCTAATGAATTATTGATTCCATGCACAGATTCATGATGGTGCCCTACAAACTTCTGAAGATTTCTCAAGGGATCATTAATTGATCAAGCTATGGTTCTCAACTGATGAGCCAAGCTCAATACTTGTGTCCAAAAAGGACTTAAGGGAAACCTCCCCTTAAAAAAAACACCTGTGGCATAATAATTATGTGTGTGTGTGTGTATAATGATATGCTTTCTCACTACCAAAATTTATAAGGTTCTAAATTCCATTGGATTATGTGTCTTGATTTACTTAAATATATAACTTAAAAACACACAACATAATATAAAAATTGCATAGAGATATGTATGTTGATTTAAACGAGAAGCAATCACATTTTCAAGTAAAAAAATGAGTCGAATTTGACCATAATTTTAAAGATAATATGAATTGATTCAAATTCTATACATCACAAAACTCTAATATAATTTTATCTTTTCTCACAACCAAAAGTTCTAAGGTTTTCAAATCCATTGGCTTGTGTTTCTTCATTTTTTTTCCAACAGAAAATTTACTTTGTATATTGATATATAATTGTTTTCAAGTTTGAACATACATCTCTAAGTCAACTCACTGCTAGTCCAGAAGTAACAGTCTAGTGACTTGAAAGAACCGAAGTGCATAATCACTAACATACTAGACATTTGCTACAGAAAAATTGCTCACAGGCTAGCAAAAAATCCCCCAATTACGTCTTGGAAGACTCCACTCCCAATAACATCCTTGCTACAAAACTCTGAAGTGTACACTCCAAAAAATGACAAAGTGTAATTACAAACTCGGAAAGACTAGCATCCATAAAGCCTCTAGGCCAAGAGGAAAAAACCAGAGAAAGAGCTTCTTGGAAGAACTAAAATAGCTTTAGATATAGAGTTTGTCCCATTGAGCCTTCCACCAACTTATTGTATGAAATTAAATTGTCTTGCTGCTGGAGAGACCTCTTTGATAGGAGGTTTTCTTCTACATTTGAATCTAGGAAAATGTGCATGAAACTAATTTCTTCGAAATTCTTAATGAGATCTCTGATTTTTTCCTTCCAACAATCTAAGGATGTGACTAGCAGTTTGCCTTTGTTTTTTAGCCAGTCAATAACAATTCAAGAATCACCCAAGACATTGATATGAGTGAGGTCCAATATAGAAGCCAAAATCAAGGTTTCCTAGACCCCCAACAACTCGGCCCTGGTATTTGTTCCCTCCCCACAATTGAATATCCATTTGTATGAAATTTGTTCACTGCATCTAATCACCCCTCCAACACCGCTCAGTTGTCCATTCTTTTGTGTTGCACCATCAAACCAACCCAAGGTATCCCAAGAATGGTGATGGAAACAATTTGACCGAGTCAAAATCCCCTTCTGTGTAATTGTAATGTTGTTTAAATATCCAAGTGGCTTGATAACAATAGAACTGAAAGATGGACTACCATTCTAAAAATTTATCCTATTGCGTTCCAACCACACATTCCAGCATGTTAAGGCAGGTAAGGTAGTGAAATTAGATTTCCCCTTTATCCACTTAGCATAACAATATAGTGTTACCTTCCCATTCCTTCATTATGTTTAGACCTCTTCGAGTTCTCAATCAAACCTTTTTGGTAAATGGACAAGTGATCATAACGTGATTTGCAATCTCAAAGTCTTTGTTCCATAGTTGACAAATATTTGGCCCCTCCCAGCCTTTTGATTGTAGAATGTCCCAAGTTAAAATTCTATTTTTTGCTGCCAACCAAATGAAGATTTTAATTTCTAGTGCCAAATTCCATTTCCAGCAAGATAGATGCCAACTTCCTTGTGACTTCTGCCAAAAATTAGAAGCTAGAGCGTCATAAACATTTTTGACAGAAAGAAGTCCAGATTTATCTCCACATATCCATTTTAATTCATCTGGTCTACCTTGAAGTTGTATCCCCGCTCCAGATAATGCTTTGCAGAAGAGATCCCACTCCTTTGCCACTTCTCCATTAAGTCCCAAATCACCACTATCTTTTCATTGCATTGAGAGATAGCCTAGTCTCAATGGGCCTTTTGCCTGAAAAAGGCGAGTTATATTTTTCTATTGTAAGGAAGAAATAAGATCTCGGGATAGAAAGGATAAATTCCCCAAGCCCATAATCTAGTCTCTACCAATTAAACAGAATGCCCAGAACCCAGGCTCCATCTCAACCACTATGTGATGATATGCACTGAATTTAGCATATTTTTCCAAGTGTTTGATGCAATAGGAGTGCGAAAAGAAACCCATCTGAGCCATGTAGAAATCGAGAAAAAAGGGAAATATTTGTCCTTCACTACTCTATGACAGATGCCCTCCTTCGTTAAAACATGCCAAAGAGTACTTGTCTCCAAGGCTTTGTTGAAGAGGTGGATGTTTCGAAAACCCCAGCCTCCAAAAATATTTGGTTTTGCTAAAGTCTCCCATTTACACAAGTGGTAACGGAAATTTTTTCTACAGCCATTCCAAAGAAAACTGAACATTAATTTTTTGATCTGGTTAAGAACCGAGACTGGAATGACATCCAATAAACAAGTTGTATTTCCATTACTGATTTTATAAGAATGAATCAACCTCCCAGAGACAACCATCTGTTACACCAATGGCCTATTTGTTTTTCAATTTTAACTATTAGCCACCTCCAATATTCTGCCTTGTAAAATCATGTTTTGAGATAGAAGCCAATGTATCTAAAGCCTTCCGAGAGGTCTACAAATTTATAGGGAAAAAATTCTTTGACCACTTCCAACTCTTCCCCTTGAATACATGCGAAGTAAATAATGGAATTTGAGTCGTTTACCTGCAGACCCGAAGCTCTACAAAAAAAATCCAAGATATTAGCAATCTCCTGCCACTCCTGTAGTGAATATCTGGACATAATTAAAACATCATCCATGAATAGTAGATGGAGAATCCTAACAAGTCTGGAAACCTTCGCGCCTGTCAACTTTCCTTCACTTCGGATTTTCTTTAATAGCAGACTCAACCCCTCCATAACTAAAATAAAAAGCAGGGGAGACAATGGGCATCCTTGTCTTAATCCACGATCGTTCTGAAAAAATGGTATGGTCTCCCCATTTATAAGAACAACAAAATTCGTTGTACTAACACAACACATTATCCAATTAGTAAGTTGTAAACTAAAACTAGTTTGTATGAGAATCAATCTTAAACAATCCCAGTTTATGCAATCATAATCCTTCTTTAGATCTAATTTTAAAATTAAGGCCTTCAATTTCTTCATTTTAATGTTATGTAGGCATTCTTGAGCTGTGTCAATAGCATCCTGGATCTATCTTCCTTTTAGAAAACCCAGTTGCTCTTCTAGTAGAGATCTGGAGAGAAGTGGTTTAATCCTGTTGACAATAATATTAGCAATAATTTTGTAACACAGGTTGCAAATAGAAATCAGTCTAAAGCCATCAAAGGTAGAAGGATTATTGACTTTTGGGATGAGTACCAAAAAAGTCGAATTTAAAGCTCTTATCAAGTCCCCTCTATTTCTGGAATCCTCAACCACCTTAAACAAATCACCCGCTACCACGTCAAAAAAGTGTAAAAAGAACTCCACCGTCCACCCATCCGGACCCAAACTTTTGTCTTTTGCGAAAATTTTGAGCACCTCCCATAATTCCTCCTTTGTGCAAGGTCTTTCAAGTTGCAGAGTGTCCTCCTCTTTGACCAAACGAGTGAAGAGGATGACTGACATAACCTGGTCATTTAATTTTTTTGGTCCCTTCTCCTCGAAAAAACTTTTGTAATATCTAGTAGCCTCTGATTTTAGTGCCTCTTGACAAAAATGAACCTTTCCTTGATCATCTCTAACCTCCCAAATATGTTTTCAGTTCCTTCTAAAGTTTGCAAACTGATGGAAGTATTTTGAATTTTGATCTCCTCTTTTTAGCCAAAGAGTTATGCTCTGCTGCCTCCATAATTCCTCTTCTTCCACGAGTAAACTGTTTTTCTATTCCTCTAATCATTTTAAAAGTCTTTCCTTTGCCGAATTCTATAAACCCCCGAAAAATCCTTGAAGTGTGGCTTCGATGTGTTCCTCCAACTTTACTAAATTAGACAATTTCCGCCTCTTTTGTTTTTTTGCCCAAAAATTTATTTGACATTTTAAGGCTTTTAGTTTTTCCACGAACCTTTGTTGAACCCCAGTCTCTTCTAGAAACCTCTGATCCCGCCAAACAGTTTGAACAATTTGTGCAAAATCAACTTCTCTTAACCACAAGGAGTTTAATTTGAAGGGATAAACTTTAAACTGTAAAGTGTTTTCCAACTGTAAAATAATCAGGGCATGATTCGAAAGGAAATGATATGTCACCCAAGACCGATAATTGCATATGCTGTTAACGAGGTCTTCAGACAAAAATACCCGATCCAACCTTTTTGCGATAAAACATGCTCCCTTTCTACCATTTCTCCAAGTTGGGACAAGTTTATCTGGCTTAATGTCTACAAGGTCGTTACCCTGAAAAAGATCTTTAAGATATCCAAGCAAAGTATCTTCATGAGTTGAGTCACCCCAAATCTCTTCAACATTTAACGTAAAATTGAAATCACCTGCTATAATCAGATATTTTTTTAAAGTAAGCCCCTTTCGGCCACCTTGTCCTAGAAATCTTTTCTATCATTGCATGGACCATACAAATTAATAAGCGCAAGCTCCCTTTTGTTTTCCAAGCAGTGACTTGTCAATAAAATCCCACCATCGCATAAGTAAGGAACTAGATCAAATTTATTTGGGTCCCAAGTAGCCAGTAAACCCCCAGATTTTCCAACCAAGCTGACAACGCTAGTGTACCAAGCAGGTCGAAAGGTGTTCAAAAATGATCTTGCCTTCAAATCATCTACCAACGTTTCTTTTAAAAAAAGAATATTGGGTTTTGTCTTATCGAGCAGTATGCGCAGGGAAGTTTCTTTAAGGCCCCCCCCACCCCTATGATATTTAAGGATAGAACAATCATGGTTTAGCCCTTGCACGGGCTTTCATGCCTCTAAGCGCCCCAGAATCATAAAAAGATGAAAATGACTGGGAAGTGGTCGTGGAACACGCTTCACGTTTCTTTCATGCACTCCTAGTTTTTAAAGGAGACAACTCAATACCCAAACCCCTAGACCATGCAAACTCCTTCCTCAAGCCCTCTCCCAAGTGAACGCCAAAGTTAAGACGACCATTGGGCCCCTATCTTGCGACCTACCGATCTCCCAAGAAAGGTCGGCAAAGGGATAGGAGATCCTGAGTCTTTATAACCAGGAACCAGTGAGTCCAGGACTGCTCGAAGCGAGTCTTCCCCAACCTTTGATTCTCCATACCCCAGAAAGATGTAATTACCCCCCTTAGGTTCACCTGACGGGTGGTTGCTCCCCCCGTTAGTCACACTCATTACAAGATCTGTCCCCTTCTAAGGACTCCTATTTTCCCCGAGCACTTCAATAGGAGTCCTACCTCCCCTTGAGTCAGCTGGCCTCAAAGAAACAGGCTTAGAATGCCCCTCCCCAACCTGCTGAGCAGGAGTCTCATCACTAGGAACCAGTTTGGTATGAGCTGAATCAATTTCAAAAGGAAAATCCTTTGGGGCACCTTGTTCCCGAACACTGAAGGCTTCCAAGGTATCTCTCTCCCAAGTCATTAAAGAGAAATTAAAAGAAGGGTAGAAAAATCTTAACTTACCCGAGAAAGTATACATAGACTCCAACAAACTTCTATCCTTCTGAGCTTTGAGTAGTGTTCCAGGTTCTACAGAGTCAACTTCCAACGAATCTTCTCGATACAAATCTCTAAGCCAAGAGTCTTCAGACTCCTCTTCCACCATTATGCCTTTGCAATCCCACCTTTGTGTTTCTTCATTTACTTGACTATATGAGTTAAACTCTAATATAATTCTATGTTTGCTCACGATTGAACATTCTAAGGTTTTCAAGTCCATTGGGTTATGTTTCTTCATTTACTTGAATGTATAAGTTAATACATAACATATTTACAGTATATAAATATATAATGAATATGACTAAAATGTTATCAACAAAATGGGAATTCCAATTGTTTCTAGATTAATTTTTATTTACTATACAAGGAATCGATCATTATGGAGTTCGTCATGGATGTCACAATTTTACTATTCCTTGATTTGTTGGGAATTTGTTCCAACATTTTTTTATTAAAAAACTGTAAACCATTGAAGATATACATGTATTGGCTTCAACCTATGTATGTATTGATGCTTTAATTTTAAAAATAAAATCAAAATCTATAATCGCATAGACAAGAGGTGGTTAGATTTGAAGTTGGTGAAGTGAAAGAGACTTGCACCATAGGATATTAATATAGTATTATCTCATGCATTAATTTTGTCTATCATTTCCCATAGTTGAAGGTGGTTTCATTGTTATGTATCATATTATAGTTATATTTAAAGTAGCAAAAAGCTAAGGATATTTATACCTATCTAGAATTAATATTTAAATGACAATATATTCGCATTCATTCAATGCATATGTGTGTTAGTCACATATATAGTACATGAGAAAATAAAATGGGGTTGAAGGATGTGGAGAACGATTATTATAAATACTGAAGGCTACTAATACATTTAATTCACATTCTCATCTTCAAATTAGTTGTTGGGGTATGTTGTTTCAACAACTATAGTGAGTTACACCCTGCAAGAATGGATGTGCTTCGCTCCATGAGGATTATGTATTTCTCTCTTGTTCTCACCATTTTATTTCATTGAGCCTCACGATGATGTGTGATGTCCTCTATTTGGTTGAGGCACCAATGGATCATAGTGCCCGTGGAACCCTGCAGACTCTGCACCCCTTTCTTTACCATGAATTACTTACAATTATTGAGCGTTGTTTGGGCCCTCAAAAGCTACCTGAAGAAATATCATTTCTTTGAAAAAATTCCAAGCCATGAATGATCATTTGTAGTGATGCCTCGTATTCCTTGATATCACATATTGTCTCTCTCAACGCACTGCAAATTTCTACAAGCTTCATAGTGGCAGCTAGCTTGTTGTTCATTTACCCACTTATGATTTTTGCGCAAAACCACCTAATGGATGTGAGGAAACAACTCCTCTACTTGAGAATGGACGCCTAGAAATACTTCTAGGGCTTGTCTGAGCCACTCTGCATTGAGATTATATGTGTCGCTTTCCTGAAGTTGATGAAGCATAGAGTGGAGTTGGCTTTGGAAGGAATCCACAAGGGGATGCATGTAAATTGTGGGATATATTGTCAACAACAAGGTTTGATTGAATGACAAAAGCAACAGGTTGATAAGAATTGAAACGAATGAGGGTGGGTTTGGAGAAAATGAGAAATGGGAGAGGTAGGATTCCATGGTTTTGAACCCTACAAAGTGCCCCGCATTCGATAGTTCAATGTAGCTGACGGTGGTGAATAGAACATTGTTTCAACTTTTGAGAAGATACAATCATAGGAATATAAAGACTTAGACAAGAATCTTATTTATATTCAATGTTTTTTTAACAAATTTGTTCACACTTCTACCAATAAGTTCCCCTTTAATATCTATTTGGAGTATTTACCACTATTGTCTTCAGATATTATGTATGGAAACCTTGAAGTAGAGTGGGCAAGTGCCTTAAGTAGTGCAAAGACAAAATGTTCATTTAGATATTTTGTATGGAAATCTTGAAGTAGGGTGGACATGAATCTTAAGCAATGCAATTGAAAGTAAAAATAAATAAGTAATGCATTGAAAGCCAAAAGATTCTATTAAATAAAGCCTAAAGTAGATGGATAGATGGACAGGACAGTGACCAGTGCATTGAAAACCAAAAAGTAGTAGATGGATAGTGAACTTACAATGCATTGAAAACCAAAATGTAAAGTAATAGAAACCTTAAGCAATGCATTGAAAGCAATAAAACATCATTTAGATATTATGTATATCTAAAAAGCATGAAGGAGAGTAGTCACATCATAAACAATGCATTGAAAGCCAAAATGTTAAAGAGAAGTTGAAATAAAAGTAACCCTAAAACATATTTTACACTTCACATGCAAACCATAAGTATCAAACAAAAATGTTATAATTATTTTATATTGATTTTTTTTATTATGAAATACAAAGTGATAATACTAATAAAAGTGACATCAATTGCATTTATGTAATTTTCAAAAAAACCCTTTATATAATAAAATTGCGTATAGGGTTTTGAAACGTTTAAAATTTTGAGTGGACACTCCACTCATTGTTACAAACATACTCATTGTCAAGAATATGAGTAAATACTCCACCCATTATCAGGAACATACACAAATCCTTTATAATTTATCAATAAATTAAACCTTGAATTTTCATAATTTGCTCTCATAATTCCAAAAAAACAAATAAATTATTATTCCTTTTTGCATTATACTTTTACCAAAATCATAAAACCTATCTGTACCGTAATTACAATATCTTTGATCAATCAATGATAAATAATGTGTAAATTATGCTCTCTATCTAAAAATGAAAGCAACAAGATATAATTTCACATAGTTTTGAAAGGCAAAATAGCATAGAGCAATATTTTTTTTAGTACCTTAATACATAATGTTGTCTATATCAATCGGTCGATGATCCATTCTTAAATCCACAGAGCAGTGAAATTCATTGCTGTAAAATAATAATGAGAGGGAATGCTTTGCGTTTTTGGGTAAGGTAATGGTGGGTGAAATTGAAACTATATATTGTTTAAAGAGTATTTTTGGGTGTTGGTTAAACGTTTTATTTTTGGGTTTATTGCTTTTTTGAATGTATAAATGGATTCAGTGGGTTGAAAAATTTCTAGGGCACTTGGATTATATAAACTTAACCACTCAAATATGCAGATCCAACCATTCATCATTAGATTTTGGGCAAAATCAAACGAAAAGAATGGCCAAAAAAACCCCAAAAGGTAGAACGTTTAGATTACTCTGTATTTTTGAATGTATAGATTTATTCAATGTTTTTAAAAATAAAAAATTACTTGGAATTTGTAATTTCGATTATTAAAATCTGCAATTTCAGTTATTATTATAAATTTTTAAATTGATTTTGAACAAAAAAATTATCTAGGAAAAGATGTGGTACTTTAAAAGTTCTATATTTTGGTTTTTTTCTAAAGATATTTATGGGGGATATTTACTCGAATCTGATGAGATATTGTTGTATCTGCAGAATTGAGTGGTTAATTCTATGTAATCCATACTCTAAAGATTTTCAATATGCTAAATTCATTTTTATATTTAGAAATACAAATAAAACAATAAAAAATTATAATTTTGTGTAGATTTATGTGACCTTATTCCAATAAAAAAAACAAAACATAGAACAATTAAACAACCCAAATTTTTTTTTTAAGATCATCCACTCTCCACGTTCAGATCATCCACGCTCATATGCTCATCGTGATATGAGCTTTTAAGTTGCGACCACGTCCACAAACCCTGCCGCTTCTTTTCCGCCGTAGAAAGCTGCTTTACTTTACGGTTGTCGAAGCTATGGTCAGCGCTCGTAATACGCTAATTTTGGAGGACGGCGCTCGTGACTCGTGAGCCATTTTCAAAGAGTAGGCTAAGCCGTCACGTCCCGGGAAAAAGTGACGGCTTTGGTATGGGCGGTGGCGGCCCTGGTCACGTCCTAGGAAAAAGCGACGGCTTTGGTATGGGCGGCGGCGGCCGCCGCCCCCTGGCCGCGGCGGAGCACGAGGTGGTCCTGGAGGCGGCGGTGGTCCTAAAAAACTTCTTGGCCTAAATATAATTGGATGAATTGAAAATGAAGACCTGATAAATGTCAAAACATCCTCTATCACTGATTCTCAAATCTAGTTGCTCAGTTTAAAATTTCTAGCATGGAACCGTTGACAACAACATGAGATAAGGTCAGCCTGGAAAGATCTTCCCTGCTACTGAGATGGAGGGCCACAACCAAGGCATTGAAGTCCCATACTTTCACTCAATTACAATCACCCATAATCAAGCTATAATCTCGACAGATTCCAAACATGTCTCTGCAATACAAAAATGTCCCCGTCTGCATTGATAATGATATTGGCATTTCCAGATATTGTTAGGTTGTCTATTGGGTTTACAGTGGAATAGGTTAAAGAAGACGAAACAACTTATCACGAATGAAAATAACTAGCATAGCAGCAAAATAGCTGCTGGTGAACGCCGAAAGGTTGAGAAGATGAAATGAATCTTTAAAAGAATATATTAAATTTTATTATCTATTAACAAATAAACTGTTGGGCTTCATTTATCTGGTGTTAATATTTTAATTTCTGTTCATCACTTACGTGGCAATCAGTTGGCTATCAAAGTAATTTTTAAATATGATTAGGTAAATGTAAAAAAGTAAACACATAAACTGATATCTTTATAATAGCAAGGAAGTTAATGATTGAAATCACAGCCATTTATTTTGTGTGACTACTAAGAATATTCCAGCCATATTTAATCCTGTCCATAGAAAACTTATTAAGCACTAAACCCCTATTAAATCTGCCCATTGTCAATAGGTGTATGCCTTTTGACGTAACTAGGAGAAAGCTTGTAGTCAAGATGACTTTATTCACTCCTGCCTAATGACTTTATTCACTCATACCTAATGTTTTTTTAAGCTTTGTTTGATTTTAGAAGTGTTTGTTCAAATCTATACTTATAGTAACTTACAAAAAACACTTGCAAATAACTGTTTTGTTTTCACATATTGTCATTTTTAAATTTTGGACATATATTTTATATGTAATTTCATATTGACCAGTTGAAGAGATATTTTAATAAAAATATATCTATTCTTTTTAAATAATAATAACAATAATATATATTTTTAAACAATTTGTTTAACAAATTTGTAATTAAAAATTGAGATTTCGATAATACAAATGGGTTTATAAATTTCATTTTTATTGAAACAATTTTGTACTAACCATTAGTTAAAAAAAAATTGCAATAAAAAAAAACTCTTAAAAATTAAGTTTTTTTTGTTAAAGATTTTTTTTTTTTTTATGACTTCTCTTTCTAAAAACAAAGTCAAGAAAACAATCTAAGAAACACTCAAATCACCTCACTTTCAACAAGTTTTATGGGAATTGTAATATGAAAATCTATTATTAAAGTCATAATTGTACTCATTTGAATCAAATCATTAAGTCGTAGTTTAAACGTTTTATGTTTGAATTCTTTTTTGGGGATATTTTCTGTTTAATTTTATCAGCAGGTGAAAAATTGTTGCATATACATATTTGAGTGGTTAAGCTTGTATAATCCTAGTGTTCCAAAGATTTTTTTAACACTTTTCAGAAATGCAATTTAAATAACACAAAATTATGATTTCTTCCAAATTTATGTGACCTGTGAAAAAAACCAAAACATAAAACATTTAAACAACTCTAATCACTAAGTTATTATATTCCAAAATTGTAATTTCATCCAAATTTATAACAACTAATTTATAACAACTGTGAAAAAAAAATCAAAATTACATTTTGCAGGGAATAAAATTATAAAATTGAAAATTTCCATTACATTACATTAAATTGTGCAGCGGATTCTTCCGATATTGTGACCCAAATAAAAGCTTTAAAAATTACAATTTAATCATCCTTTATGAAAACAAAAAATCTTTAAAAAGAACGGTCGCCCCTTATCCCACGTCATCACCTATGGTTGATGTTGTGGTCCACAATCAGCAGAAACCATCCGTGGCGCATACTCCTAGGGTTCTAATAATTCTACCAAGTTGCAACCATACACTCAATGATTATATCATAAACAACGCTCCACGTGGCAGATAAGATCGAGATACTCCGAATATTCATTGCCCACGAATTCAAACTGGTGGGCGAGGTGATACCAGAGCATATTATCTGCGCGCGCGTGTAAAGACCGGGTCCCTGCCAGGCTGTTCCCCCGATTGAGCAGTAATGTGAAACGCGTTAACTGGGACCTATGCATTGACTGATGAGCGAAAAGCTTTTTGAAGAGGCACGCAAAGCGAGAGATCGAGGATCTGTCAGGATAACGGTGAGGCGGTTTCACCTCCATCATTGATAACCGAACGAAGGATTTCTATATAAACACACTTGCCGGATGCCTTGTGGTTCAGCAAGCACCCGGGTGGTTCGGCTTTTTCTCTGCTAGCTACTCTTTTTTCTCAGTATTAGGCGTCTTACGTTGCGTTGCTGTAGAGAATGGCGTCTTTGGTTGTTCATGTCCATGATTCGAACTCAGAGCCGGCAATAGCATCGCCGAAGAATACGAGCACGACTCCGACTTCAGAAGATTTCGCGACGAACGCTTTTTCTCCAAAGTCGGAGCACAGATCGTGCCTCTGCTCTCCCACCACTCACGAGGGCTCTTTTCGTTGCCGCGTTCATCGATCGTCGTCCGGCTACTGGGGTAAGAAGCCCATGCCAACGCCAACGCCAACGCCAACGCCCACGCCCACGCCCACGCCCACGCCCACGCCCACAGCTAATGGCGTTGTAAATCAAACAGATCAGTATGTAGAAGCTCAGTCAAATATAGGAGATGCCTTTTGTACTAGTGGCCTGACCTCTGATAACCCAACCACTGTACAGCCGTTTCAGGATGTTCTTCCATGAAGGTAATCTGGCCAAGAATGTAAATATCGATAACTAAGACCGGGAAGCACCTGCAATTCAGCACTGGAACAACTTTGCTTCAATGTCAAGCAGCATAGAGATATTAATTTCAGTATGTATTCGTTGGAAATACAAATTTCTTCCATATTATTATGTCTCACAATATTTTTATTGGAAATATAAATATCTTCCATATTGTTAAGTTTTCTTGGTCCCTTACATTCTCATGATTTTAACTAAATTTTGATGCATTCCTTCATCTTTGATCTTACATTCCAACATCTTCTGTTGTCATTTCTTCGACAATTCGAGAATCGTCCATGATTTACAGTTATGGGTTAAAATCAAGATAAAAGGATATGCACTGCTGAATTTTCTTAAAAATTAGGAATTGTCTTCCAACAAATTGAAGGTGCTGGTCTCTTTTCCACTGAATTTTCCTTCCAGTAGTCATTCTGTGTTGCCCTATATTTAGGCTGCTGCTATCTAATTTTTGGTACAGTTTGGCTTAATCATTGGTTTTACAACACTGGTCCATGAAATTATGAAATTTCATTTTATTTTAATGACTGAAATATGTATTTTACTTGTCTTTTGTGATGTGTTTCCATGAATTCAATTGACAATAGATGAATTTTGTAATGGAATTGTTTATTTGATTAGAATATGGCATTATCATTATCATACATGTGGCATTTTTTTTAAGATTGTCGTGTAAGCATTTATGATTCCATTGCAATTGTATGTGATGGTAATTCTGTAATTGCCTTTGGATGTAAAACTCTATTATGATATCTTGGGAGTATGAATTACAATCACCCTTGGGAAATCCCAATTGGGAATGAATAAAAATTTTAACAGTGTACCCCAAAAGTGAAGGGAAGTCCAAGGACGCTGCAGAATGTTATCAAAGCCCAGCTTAAACGTTGGGCTAATATGGGCAAAGGGAAGTACAAGGACGCTGCAGAGTGGTATCAAAGCCCAGCCCAGCTTAAACTTAAGTCCAAGGACGCTGCAGAGTGGTATCAAAGCCCAGCTAAACGTTGGGCTAATATGGACAAGTTATGCAAATTATACAATGGCATGCACACTGTTTGATAGAATGCCCAAGTTAGAATTGGTTAATTTTAACATCATGAATATTCATGGTGATTCTCTAATGGGGATATTCGCAAGCGAGATTAGTGTTAAGGCCTTGGCCATTTAGGGAATAAATCTGATATGATTTCAAGAAGTCTCAAGAACAAACTATCTCATTAAGTATATGAATTTATGGAATTTTAATAAGATTTAAGATGTGAATCTTTTTGTTTTTCTAATCATAGGATCTGTAATTAGTCGTTGTTTTTCTAATCATAGAATCTGTAATTAGTCGGAGTGATATGGGTTAAATCCGAGATCAAATTTACTGGATACCACTATAACCAGAGTATATCCAATAACCCATAACTTATAGCTTATGAATAAAGTGCAGTGTTCAAAACTTAGAAAATGGGCACTGGGCACTGGTATCCTGTGTGCATCTTTTCAAGGAGGTTCAGTTTTCAAATCCTGAGGAGTTTGATCTTGTAACATGCTAATGATGGTTTGAACCTTAACCTTGAAAAATAGTTGAATGCAGTGAAACACGTACCTATAGTTTTCAGATCGGTTTCGATCTTTAACCCCCCCAAAATAGTAAATCTAACAATAACACATGCCAATATTTCAGTGGGAGGTAGAGGCTCAACCCTGGTTCGGTGGAATTGTACAAAATAGGAGGAAAATATGGAGATTCTGGGGAAGTTCCTATTATGTGAAACAACAGAAATCCAAGTATTACTGGCAAGGAGTCATATTCTAGGGACGAATTGTGCAAAATAGGAGGAAAATATAGAGATTCTGGTGAAATTCCTATTATGTGAATCAACAGAAATCCAAGTATTGTTGGCAAGGAATCATACTCTAGTTACGAAGGGAAGAGCGGCCAAACAGGAAACTTGTCCTATGATTCCCCTTTCCTCCATGAAGAGTGGCCAAACAGGAAACTTGTCCTCTGATGCCTTTCCTCCATGAGCATGATTCGTAGGTTCTACTCAGGAATTGGATTATCTTCCAAGTGAAATCCTTGCAAAAATCACGGTTTGAAAAGTATTTTAAAAAAGTTTGCCAACTCCGTATTGAAGGAGCACGAGTTGAAGTTTGGGCAAACGGCCGCTTTTGTATCCATTCATTCCTTGTCTCTGCATCCCGCATTTACTTGGTCGTTGACAAGCAATTTATTGACGGCGAAGGATGGAGGGTGGGACGGCTAGTTTCGTTTTGGAATCTTCCCCAAATCTCTGCATTATGCATCTCGCGTTTAGTTAATCATTGACTTGTAATGCGGATGGAATCTCTGCATTATGCATCTCGCGTTTAGTTAATCATTTGACTTGTAATGCGGATGGAATCTCTGCATTATGTATCTCGCGTTTAGTTAATCATTTACTTGTAGTCAATGCGGAGG
Organism: Picea sitchensis; assembly: GCA_010110895.2. Classification (NCBI taxonomy): domain Eukaryota; kingdom Viridiplantae; phylum Streptophyta; class Pinopsida; order Pinales; family Pinaceae; genus Picea; species Picea sitchensis. The sequence continues at coordinate 68,587 of SNQJ01S0069167.1, read as the reverse complement.
GAGGATGGTAGGGGGACAATTTTTCATGCTCTTAATCATTTTGCACATTGCATCCCTCATTACTTATGGAATTAGTCATCAACTACTAATATGGAGGGTGGAAGGTGGGGCAGAGTTATTTCACATTTGTTTGACTTTATTCTACTTTATTACGCCTTACTTCACTTTATTACGTCGAAGGCGTTATTTTAAGTAGAGGGTTCTCTCCGCCTTTCTTCGTCTGTCTAGAACCACTTACAACCATCCAAGTGTCTTTTCTCTTTAACCTATTACAATTTGCTACGTTTGATTTCACATAGTATTTACGTCGAAAGCCTTATTTTAAGGGGAGGGTTCTCTCTGCCTTTCGTTGTCTTTCGTTGTCTAGAATCACTTACAACCACCCAAGTGTCCCTTCTCTTTAACCTATTACAATTTGCCACGTGTGATTTCACATAGTATTTACGCCGAAGGCCTTATTTTAAGGGGAGGGTTCTCTCTGCCTTTCGTCGTCTGTCTATAACCACTTACAACCACCCAAGTGTCCCTTCTCTTTAACCTATTACAATTTATAGAAAGTGTTTCTTTTGGAGCATACCCCCGAAGCGGGGGAAAGAAAACTCCTGGTGATTACGATGCTTAATGATAGAAGGTGTTTCTTTTGGACGATAGATGAATAATCAATAAATGATACATTTAACAATTTTGTTTGTTTCTTATAATTCATGTATATGCATATGGTAGTCGTGTATAGTGCCCAAAAAATAAGATTCCAACAAGTTAATCATAAATGAATTGTTTCTTATAATTCATTCTTAATAGCAGTTTATAGTGCTCCCAAAAATAAGATTCCATAGAGTTAATTATAAATGGAAGTATGGTGGGAGGAATATTGGAATAGGATGGAAGTTAGGGTGATCGTTATATATTGGAACATTTTTGTGGGTAACTAGTACAACTCAATCAGAGTGTAAAAAAAAGAAGTGAAATGGGATCTATAGGCTAGCGTGCACAAAAATCAAAGAAGATATTGTTTTTCAACATGTGTGTTGTAATTGACAATCATTTGGGTTGTCCCATCTGTAATGATGAAGTAACCTCTCTAGAAGCTTTTAACACATTCATGTTATTTGTAAACATTCAATGACAATGCTTTGATACCTTGAGTCTGAATTGACATTAAATTCCCTTGAAATGAAAAGTTCTTCTAATACCAATGCTATTGTTAGACACCATCCTCCCCCAATTAAATGTAATATGATACCCTTAACTATTCCGTGGAAGATATAACCAAAGCAATTTCAACTAATCCTAATGCCAAAAAGCAACAAACCTACATCATTTTAAAACAAACATATTTTAGTATGTAGAATCTTGATAACATGGTTTGTAGGGAAAATATGAAACTTGCACTACCTACATCCATGTATTCATATTCAAGTTATAAAAAAATATTATGATTTAGGAAATGTACAATTTAGAGAGATGGCATCAATCAGTACAAAAGTAATCCTAGGTATTGTTCCTCCACTTCCTTCTTTAACCATTGGTCCACATGTTACACATGATATGCCTCTGAAAGATATTGTGGATATTTTGGATGATGATAAGGTCCTTTCTATATAGCTTATGAATCAACTAGGGTTTAAAGGCTCATTAGACGATGACAAAGAGTTTAATTGACAGTAATTGCAAGCAATTTTAAGATGGAAGAGAGTTTGAGGGAAGCTTGAGAAATCACGAATATACACCCATTGCAATGAAGTGTTTGATAGAGAAGAGTGCACTAGCAAATTTCAACCCAAAAACTAGGAAAAAAATTACTCTTTAATGGAACATCATGTTCTCATATGTTTGATGCTATGAGGGAAAGTGTTTAGTGGCTTGACCACATTTACTTACATCATGTTCTCATATGTGTGATGCTATGAGGGAAAGTGATTAGTGGCTTGACCACATTTACTTACATCATGTTCTCATATGTTTGATGCTATGAGGGAAAGTGATTAGTGGCTTGACCACATTTACTTACTGGTTTAGTGAAAGATCTATCTAATCTAGATAACCAACCTCCCTTTCTTTTTAGTTCCATAATACCTTCCAAGATACTATTTTCTCTCTTCCCTAAATATGCTCTGTTTAGATGATATAACCTTTTCCAAAAACATTGATAACTCCCTAATCTAATATCAATTATTTCCTTTTCCAGAAACATTGATAACTCCCTAATCTAATATCTATTATTTATTTTCCACACTGTTTTTGGTAAGGGAGTATAAAAAGCAGATCAAATGATGAACACATATAATAACTTTTGTTTTTGTTATATACTTTGAAAACATTAAAAAAAAAAATGGACATTACCTTTCCCCTGTCTAGGGAGTTATAAATATAACCAACTACAATTTAATATAACTAAGATAATAAATATAAATTTAATATAATTAATATTTATTTTTCTTTATAATAAAAATAATTAATATAAAACTAATATAATTAATATGAATTATATTACAAAACCCAAGAGAGAACAAGTGCCACAAAATGAACATGAAAAAATTAATTTAAGAACTTACATATCATTTAAAATTCTAAAGTGAGGCTAAGGAAATAATTAAAAGGTCCAAACTCTTCATCCACGAATAGTTGTGTTGGCCCAATTAATTTGACGCCAGGTAAGAAAGTGGTCGCTTCTCTCGGTGGGAGAGAGACAACATCTTATATATAGTAGCTTCTCCTTGGGAAAAATCTTACCATTATTCATGTGACATTGCAGGTGGTTTTGAGAAGATGAAGGTGGAGCATGGTACATTGAGTACAAGCTACAGTAGGTCTGTATCACGGTCATGGCGAGAGCCAAGAACCCAACGACATGAGCGTAAAACTTCCAGCTCGACACATAGTCAAAAAGTCCCAGAAGTATCCTTTTGATTTTGCTCTTGTGATATTTTCTCCAGAGCACAAGGAAGAGTCCTCTAATGAGGTCATCAGAATCAGGTCCCAAGTGCTCAGTGAAGAAGGGTTGACCCAAGTCGTTCCACATCTTGGCTATGCATTCGTTTGTTAATTGGTCTTCTTTCAGTAGGTTTCCAGAATTCATGAAATTAATTAGATAGGGTTTCTGACCGCTCTGTGCAAAATTATTTTTTAATGAAGGCCTTAGACTAATTCTTAAATTTTGCTCATTTACTCTACTAATTAGGGAGCATATTTTGGGATAACTATTGGCATATTTTGATGGTGCAATTTGTTGATAAGTAACTGAAAGATACAACCATAAGGCTGCAATTTTACGTAGAAAATACATGTTTATAACAACCATCTTATATTGTTTCTTAAGTGTCATTTTTCAGCTCATATTCATTGCTAATCTTGATGCTGATTTGCTTAACTAGTTTAGATCTTTGTATGTTGATTTAGATGCTTTATTTGCTGATATAAATTGTCATCTACTGCTACAAATTAAGGACAACAAGCTTAACTTGTTGATCCATACTAACATATATCATTGCAAGATGGATTTTCTTGTGTCTCGGGCAGGTACAATCATCCAGAGAAGTATTGCATCTTTGGGAAATTACTTGTTAGGTTTATAAGGCATATCTTTCCACATTTCACTCCATTTAGATTTGACCTCTAGGGGCTCCACTTCCATCTCTATCTATCTCAATTTCATTCCCCCTAAGGTCATTGTGATTGCCTCCCTAGAGTGACCTAGTCACCCTTGAAGTGCAAGACCTACATCAATGTGACATTGGGTATAGGATTCCCAAGTTGTAGCACTTGATTTTGTGGTTGGGTTGGGATTTCTCAACCTACAACTTGTGCTATAACATTCTCAATTATAAGAGATAACAATATTTTGTTCTTTGAGATTGAATTGTCCATGAATTAAGTCTCAACAATCACCATAGTTGCCACCAATTAGTTGGTACCTTATTTTAATGGCTTATTACACTAGTATGAGAATGATATCATGTTGAATCAGTGGAATTCCTTCCAAATCATGGTTGCTCAAGGATCAAGGCTAGGTTTCTTTAATTCACCGAAGCAAATTTAAACAAAACAATTTTTTAAACTGTTCATTTATTGTGCCTAGGAGATCAATGGCCCTCATGTATTGGTTATTGCAATGACTTAAATAAAATTCTAATTATGTTCCTCATTACCGCTTAGACATAATTATTGAGCTTCTTCGCCTAGCTTTCTGGGAAATTTTCTCTTTCCTTAGAGCTGACTGCTCATTCCCTAGGTTCAATCCCTTCTACCTTTGTCAATTTGTTCTTATACTTGGCCGATCTCACTTACCCAGTCAACTTACACATTTCTTGGTTGATGTTACTGCTAGGTCGAATTGCTTATGCATCACTCCACTTGATAGTGGCCAAAAAAGGGTAAACAAAACAACCCATGAAATGAGTTAGTATTGTGAATGTAGGAAACCATGTTATGAATTGTGTGGTTTTTTCTTTAGGTAGTAGATTGTGTGGTTCCTTTGCTCAATTTCCAACGAATAAAAGCTAAAATTGCTCCATTAGACAAGATTGATCATGAACAAGTTTAGAAAGAATTATCCATCTATACACAAAAGCTAATTCAACACCAATTAACCTTGAGAGGGAAGAAGCCCAAATTGGGCTTGAATTTTATAGTTCATTAAATGCATCCATTTAAGAAGGAATCATGGATTCATGATTTAAGTTCTAGTTGGTTTGTTTGATCGTTGGATATCATTGTCATATGATGAACCGCATTAATGATTAGAAGCTTTGGATTTCCTTGTGTGGGAACCATTGACATTCTCTAAATGTATACTCTAGAATCCAGATTTGAAAAGTTTCTCAAGATGAAAGCTTTATTTTGAGTTGCATAATTGTTGTTTGTTCTTTTCAAAAGGAAAACAATCAGAAATATTCTCAAGCAAACTGCCACATGCAGAAGAGCTCTTTTGTCGTCATGCTTTCCTTTAATCAGAACCATTTGAAGGATATGAAAATATAGTGTAGGAGTTTTTGGAAATTTGTGGTGGGCTGCCTTTAAGCTTTAAAGTATTGGGGAACGGGTTGTTGGCATGCTTGATAGAAGGTATCAAAGGTGAAAGTTAGTAAGGTTCTCTCAATGATTTCCATTGTCAGAAGCATAGTATGTACTAAACACACTAAAATGGAGTTACGAAGCTTTGAAGTTTGAAGAGAAGGAGATGTTTTTGGACATCGGTTGTTTCTTTGTGGGAGAAGACAGAGAACTAGCTATTCAAGCACGTGAGGGATAAGACACAGAACTAGATAATGTCAAGTAAGAGTTTCATTCAATGCACAAACCATTACAACTTAGATGCTCAACTGATTTTGTAAACTTGTTGCAGGTATGCCTAGTTGATCTCTTATCATTTTTTTATTATGAAAAAAACAATTTCAGAGCAGATTTATTTTGAATTTGAATGTGCTTTCCAAGACAGATCCAAATAATAGACGTACTAATGTGTTAATCCTTACTTTCCTCGTTATCTTTTCTTTATGTATATCCCAAGAAGAACATTCTTTTTCTTTTTTAAAATAGAGTCATGTTCTTAAGACTTTTGCTTATTCATATCTTAATACTTTTCTTTATTCATATCTCAATAGTATAGGCCCTGGAATCCATCTATTTTAATCTCTCTCCAATAAAAAGTTATGTAATAGGCTCAAGTGCTTATGGAAATCAACACCGCATAAACACCAAATTGAATAGAATCCAACTCCCTATATTTATAAATGGATTTACATTATATATTTTCACTTGACAACATAAATGAGCATAGTGCCTTTACTTTCATTTTCTTAAAGTGTAACTTGCATGCTTCATACTTTGAGTTTGATTGATTATTGTTTATTTTTGTGTTTTAAGAAGTATGGGCTCTCCTATCATTGCTAGTATAATATACACTAGCAGAGAAAGAGAAATATTGAGTCCATCTAAGTTAATATCAAATTATTCACTCTATTTAATCCTCTTATATATATATATAAAGTTCCAAGCATAGTATTGTTAATTGCTCTTGGTTCAAGAATCCATTATCACTTGTTTTTCGATGTAATTAAGTAAATGTTATTCCTTCCTACTTGGTAAACAATTTGCTTCATCCATGATATATATTCAAGTATATCAAGTATTCACAATAAACTCTTTACCATGATTTTGTTCTGTCACTAGTGTGATACATCTCTGATGGTAGATTCCATTCCTTGGAATCAAGTAGAGAAAAAGGCAGTACCCAATGAAACTCTGAGAGTATTTGATTTCATTGACCAAATAAAGAATGTCTTGGAAACCATATGTCCCAACACAATATCTTATTACAAAATTATTAATAGAAATTGTTTCTTAAAATTTCTTCATCCATAATATATATTCAAGTATTTACCATAAGCTCTTTTCCATGATTTTGTTCTATGCTCTCAAACTTGTTTCATGTGAAGCATGAGTAAATTACACTCTTGGAAACCAAGCAAGAAGCAGGAAAAACCCAAGAACCAATGAGACTATGAAGACTCTCATAGGATTTGATTTCATTGACGAGAAGAATAAGGTCTTCCAAACCGTATGTCCCAATTTTGCAGGCTCATTGGTACAAACATCCCATATCTAAAATATAGTCTATATCTTAGTTTGAATCTATATATTCTTGTGTTCTATAAATAGATATGTGGATATAATAATAATGTCAATAAAATATATATACATCGTTGATTGTGTTTGTCTTTTAAAAGATAGAATTATAGTTATTAGTTTTATAATTTGGTTAAATATATATGTATTTCGTGAAATATAAATGTATTAACCGGTCAATTAGTTGTTTTTTTAGAATTTGCCTTTGTTAAATTTAGTAGGTTGATCGTTTGTTGAAATTTATTATTAATTGTTTATAGTTATTAATTTTTAGAATTTGCCTTAGTTAAATTTAGTAGGTTGATCGTTTGTTGAAATTTATTATTAATTGTTTATAGTTATTAATTTTATAATTTTGTTAAATATAAATGTATTTGGTAAAATATAAATGTATTAACCGGTCAATTCGTTGTTCTTTTAGAATTTGCCTTAGTCTTAATTAAATTTAGTGGGTTGATCGTTTATTGAAATTTATTATTAATTATATTAAAATGGTAAATTCACGATTAAATCAAAGTTTAGTTTTTTTTACTCAATTTTGTTTAAAATAGTGAATTTGAATTAATAAAAATAAAAATAAAACTTTGACCCTTTAAGCTCTAGAATCTCAAATTCCGAAATCTACGAAACTTTCTAAGAGTTCTTAGTTTGAATCCACTCCTGATGGTTTTTATTAAGGAAATGATAGTTTGAGTCCACTTCTAATGGTTTGAGTTCCGAGTTTGAATCCACTTCTAATGGTTCTTATTATACTGCTTCCGGCAGTATATAGCGATGGATCGCCTTTGACCATGTATTAATTTACTTTGACTTAAAATATATTTCTAAAAAACTTAAAGTTAAACATAAGAAACATAATTTTTTATTTTTCGATATATGAAATTTTGTAGTTTTCTAACTTTTCATTGGTTAATAATTTTGAAGTGTTATTGGAACCTTCACGTGGTTCGAGATTTCAAATGAATTGATTAGACGCTTCAAAGAAGTCCATGGCCATTAAATAAATGTTTATAGGCTAATTATTTGTCACGCGTGTGTATTTTCAAAGGTAACGAATGCCCACCACCAACCAGACTTGACAAGTACGCACTCGAAAAATAGATTTTCTAACGTCCAGTAACTGGCAGCCTTGGAAAAGTACAAGCTTTCGGTTTCCGGTAGCTTTGACTCGTAGGCATCAAGAAAAATTATTTTTGTACATACAAAAATTTGGACCGGTGAAGAATAACATGATTCCGGTTATAAAATCTTAGGAGGCAGTATTATGCAGCTTTGTTGCTCTTGTTAAAGAAACGAAACCAAAACACCATTTATCTTTAGATAAGATTGAGATATATATTTAATTGTTAGTTGTTTGTGTGTATATGAAGGTGTTGGCGTCAGAAGTCACTCCTGGATTGCTTGCAGGAGCAGAGCCTGACACCCATCAGTTTAATGTCACGATTGGTTTATAAGAGATGATCAAATGGAAGAAAACTCAGAACAATATCGTCTCAACTCAGAAGCTGGGCCAGGCATGCACGAATGAGTGAGGTCTTGATAAACTTCAAACAGTGAGTTGTAAATAAGGGTGAGTAAGGGGAAGACTTCATAAGAAAAGTGCGAAGGCCTACTATAA
>SNQJ01S0069167.1:39105-60332 GCA_010110895.2 Picea sitchensis | reverse complement strand
TCAATAAATTGCTTGTCAACGACCAAGTAAATGCGGGATGCAGAGACAAGGAATGAATGGATACAAAAGCGGCCGTTTGCCCAAACTTCAACTCGTGCTCCTTCAATACGGAGTTGGCAAACTTTTTTAAAATACTTTTCAAACCGTGATTTTTGCAAGGATTTCACTTGGAAGATAATCCAATTCCTGAGTAGAACCTACGAATCATGCTCATGGAGGAAAGGCATCAGAGGACAAGTTTCCTGTTTGGCCACTCTTCATGGAGGAAAGGGGAATCATAGGACAAGTTTCCTGTTTGGCCGCTCTTCCCTTCGTAACTAGAGTATGATTCCTTGCCAACAATACTTGGATTTCTGTTGATTCACATAATAGGAATTTCACCAGAATCTCTATATTTTCCTCCTATTTTGCACAATTCGTCCCTAGAATATGACTCCTTGCCAGTAATACTTGGATTTCTGTTGTTTCACATAATAGGAACTTCCCCAGAATCTCCATATTTTCCTCCTATTTTGTACAATTCCACCGAACCAGGGTTGAGCCTCTACCTCCCACTGAAATATTGGCATGTGTTATTGTTAGATTTACTATTTTGGGGGGGTTAAAGATCGAAACCGATCTGAAAACTATAGGTACGTGTTTCACTGCATTCAACTATTTTTCAAGGTTAAGGTTCAAACCATCATTAGCATGTTACAAGATCAAACTCCTCAGGATTTGAAAACTGAACCTCCTTGAAAAGATGCACACAGGATACCAGTGCCCAGTGCCCATTTTCTAAGTTTTGAACACTGCACTTTATTCATAAGCTATAAGTTATGGGTTATTGGATATACTCTGGTTATAGTGGTATCCAGTAAATTTGATCTCGGATTTAACCCATATCACTCCGACTAATTACAGATTCTATGATTAGAAAAACAACGACTAATTACAGATCCTATGATTAGAAAAACAAAAAGATTCACATCTTAAATCTTATTAAAATTCCATAAATTCATATACTTAATGAGATAGTTTGTTCTTGAGACTTCTTGAAATCATATCAGATTTATTCCCTAAATGGCCAAGGCCTTAACACTAATCTCGCTTGCGAATATCCCCATTAGAGAATCACCATGAATATTCATGATGTTAAAATTAACCAATTCTAACTTGGGCATTCTATCAAACAGTGTGCATGCCATTGTATAATTTGCATAACTTGTCCATATTAGCCCAACGTTTAGCTGGGCTTTGATACCACTCTGCAGCGTCCTTGGACTTAAGTTTAAGCTGGGCTGGGCTTTGATACCACTCTGCAGCGTCCTTGTACTTCCCTTTGCCCATATTAGCCCAACGTTTAAGCTGGGCTTTGATAACATTCTGCAGCGTCCTTGGACTTCCCTTCACTTTTGGGGTACACTGTTAAAATTTTTATTCATTCCCAATTGGGATTTCCCAAGGGTGATTGTAATTCATACTCCCAAGATATCATAATAGAGTTTTACATCCAAAGGCAATTACAGAATTACCATCACATACAATTGCAATGGAATCATAAATGCTTACACGACAATCTTAAAAAAAATGCCACATGTATGATAATGATAATGCCATATTCTAATCAAATAAACAATTCCATTACAAAATTCATCTATTGTCAATTGAATTCATGGAAACACATCACAAAAGACAAGTAAAATACATATTTCAGTCATTAAAATAAAATGAAATTTCATAATTTCATGGACCAGTGTTGTAAAACCAATGATTAAGCCAAACTGTACCAAAAATTAGATAGCAGCAGCCTAAATATAGGGCAACACAGAATGACTACTGGAAGGAAAATTCAGTGGAAAAGAGACCAGCACCTTCAATTTGTTGGAAGACAATTCCTAATTTTTAAGAAAATTCAGCAGTGCATATCCTTTTATCTTGATTTTAACCCATAACTGTAAATCATGGACGATTCTCGAATTGTCGAAGAAATGACAACAGAAGATGTTGGAATGTAAGATCAAAGATGAAGGAATGCATCAAAATTTAGTTAAAATCATGAGAATGTAAGGGACCAAGAAAACTTAACAATATGGAAGATATTTATATTTCCAATAAAAATATTGTGAGACATAATAATATGGAAGAAATTTGTATTTCCAACGAATACATACTGAAATTAATATCTCTATGCTGCTTGACATTGAAGCAAAGTTGTTCCAGTGCTGAATTGCAGGTGCTTCCCGGTCTTAGTTATCGATATTTACATTCTTGGCCAGATTACCTTCATGGAAGAACATCCTGAAACGGCTGTACAGTGGTTGGGTTATCAGAGGTCAGGCCACTAGTACAAAAGGCATCTCCTATATTTGACTGAGCTTCTACATACTGATCTGTTTGATTTACAACGCCATTAGCTGTGGGCGTGGGCGTGGGCGTGGGCGTGGGCGTGGGCGTTGGCGTTGGCGTTGGCGTTGGCATGGGCTTCTTACCCCAGTAGCCGGACGACGATCGATGAACGCGGCAACGAAAAGAGCCCTCGTGAGTGGTGGGAGAGCAGAGGCACGATCTGTGCTCCGACTTTGGAGAAAAAGCGTTCGTCGCGAAATCTTCTGAAGTCGGAGTCGTGCTCGTATTCTTCGGCGATGCTATTGCCGGCTCTGAGTTCGAATCATGGACATGAACAACCAAAGACGCCATTCTCTACAGCAACGCAACGTAAGACGCCTAATACTGAGAAAAAAGAGTAGCTAGCAGAGAAAAAGCCGAACCACCCGGGTGCTTGCTGAACCACAAGGCATCCGGCAAGTGTGTTTATATAGAAATCCTTCGTTCGGTTATCAATGATGGAGGTGAAACCGCCTCACCGTTATCCTGACAGATCCTCGATCTCTCGCTTTGCGTGCCTCTTCAAAAAGCTTTTCGCTCATCAGTCAATGCATAGGTCCCAGTTAACGCGTTTCACATTACTGCTCAATCGGGGGAACAGCCTGGCAGGGACCCGGTCTTTACACGCGCGCGCAGATAATATGCTCTGGTATCACCTCGCCCACCAGTTTGAATTCGTGGGCAATGAATATTCGGAGTATCTCGATCTTATCTGCCACGTGGAGCGTTGTTTATGATATAATCATTGAGTGTATGGTTGCAACTTGGTAGAATTATTAGAACCCTAGGAGTATGCGCCACGGATGGTTTCTGCTGATTGTGGACCACAACATCAACCATAGGTGATGACGTGGGATAAGGGGCGACCGTTCTTTTTAAAGATTTTTTGTTTTCATAAAGGATGATTAAATTGTAATTTTTAAAGCTTTTATTTGGGTCACAATATCGGAAGAATCCGCTGCACAATTTAATGTAATGGAAATTTTCAATTTTATAATTTTATTCCTTGCAAAATGTAATTTTGATTTTTTTTCACAGTTGTTATAAATTTGGATGAAATTACAATTTTGGAATATAATAACTTAGTGATTAGAGTTGTTTAAATGTTTTATGTTTTGGTTTTTTTCACAGGTCACATAAATTTGGACGAAATCATAATTTTGTGTTATTTAAATTGCATTTCTGAAAAGTGTTAAAAAATCTTTGAAACACTAGGATTATACAAGCTTAGCCACTCAAATATGTATATGCAACAATTTTTCACCTGCTGATAAAATTAAACAGAAAATATCCCCCCAAAAAAACCCAAACATAAAACATTTAGACTACGACTTAATGATTTGAATCAAATGAGTACAATTATGACTTTAATAATAGATTTTCAGATTACAATTCCCATAAAACTTGTTGAAAGTGAGGTGATTTGAGTATTTCTTAGATTGTTTTCTTGACTTTGTTTTTAGAAAGAGAAGTCATAAAAAAAAAAAAAATCTTCAACAAAAAACTTATTTCAATGCCTTGGTTGTGGCCCTCCATCTCAGTAGCAGGGAGATCTTTCCAGACTGACCTTATCTCATGTTGTTGTCAACGGTTCCATGCTAGAAATTTTAAACTGAGCAACTAGATTTGAGAATCAGTGATAGAGGATGTTTTGACATTTATCAGGTCTTCATTTTCAATTCATCCAATTATATTTAGGCCGATAAGTTTTTTAGGACCACCGCCGCCTCCAGGACCACCTCGTGCTCCGCCGCGGCCAGGGCGGCGGCCGCCGCCGCCCATACCAAAGCCGTCGCTTTTTCCTAGGACGTGACCAGGGCCGACACCGCCCATACCAAAGCCGTCACTTTTTCCCGGGACGTGACGGCTTAGCCTACTCTTTGAAAATGGCTCACGAGTCACGAGCGCCGTCCTCCAAAATTAGCGTATTACGAGCGCTGACCATAGCTTCGACAACCGTAAAGTAAAGCAGCTTTCTACGGCGGAAAAGAATCGGCAGGGTTTGTGGACGTGGTCGCAACTTAAAAGCTCATATCACGATGAGCATATGAGCGTGGATGATCTGAACGTGGAGAATGGATGATCTAAAATGTTTTAGGCGTTGTTTAATTGTTTTATGTTTTGTTTTTTTTATTGGAATAAGGTCATATAAATCTACACAAAATTATAATTTTTTATTGTTTTATTTATATTTTTAAATATAAAAATGAATTTAGTATATTGAAAAATCTTTAGGGTATGGATTACATAGAATTAACCACTCAATTCTACAGATACAACAATATCTCATTAGATTAGAGTAAATATCCCCCATAAATATCTTTAGAAAAAAAACCAAAACATAGAACTTTTAGAGTACCACATTTTTTCTTAGATAATTTTTTGTTCAAAATCAGTTTAAAAATTTATAATAATAACTGAAATTGCATATTTTAATAATAAATTGCAAATTCCAAGTAATTTTTTATTTTTAAAAACATTGAATAAATCTATACATTCAAAAATACAGAGTAATCTAAACGTTCTACCTTTTGGGGTTTTTTGGCCATTTTTTTCGTTTGATTTTGCCCAAAATCTAATGATGAATGATTGGATCTGCATATTTGAGTGACTAAGTTTATATAATTCAAGTGCCCCAAGAATTTTTCAACATGCTAAATCCATTTATGCATTCAAAAAAGCAATAAACCCAAAAATAAAACGTCAATTTCACCTTACCAAAAACGCAAAGCATACCCTCTCATTATTATTTTACAGCAATGAATTTCACTGCTCTTTGGATTTAAGAATGGATCATCGACCGATTGATATAGACAACATTATGTATTAAGGTACTAACAAATTATTTATTGCTCTATGCTATTTTGCCTTTCAAAACTATGTGAAATTATATCTTGTTGCTTTCATTTTTAGATAGAGAGCATAATTTTCACATTATTTATCATTTATTGATCAAAGATATTGTAATTATGGTACAGATAGGTTTTATGATTTTGGTAAATGTATAATACAAAAAGGAATGATAATTTATTTGTTTTTTTGGAATTATGAGATCAATTATGGAATTATGAAAATTTAAGGTTTAATTTATTGATAAATTATAGAGGATTTGTGCATGTTCATGATAATGGGTGGAGTGTTCACTCATGTCTTTGACAATGAATATACTTGTCTTTGACAATGGGTGAAGTGTCCACTCAAAACTTTAAACGTTTCAAAACCCTATATACAATTTTTCAGAAATTTATTTATCATATAAAGGGTTTTTTTGAAAATTACATAAATACAATTGATTTCATTTTTATTTCACTTTTATTAGTATTATCACTTTGTATTTCATAGTAAGAAAAATCAATATAAAATAATTATAACATTTTTGTTTGATACTTATGGTTTACATGTGAAGTGGAAAATATGTTTTAGGGTCATTTTTATTTCAACTTCTCTTTAACATTTTGGCTTTCAATGCATTGTTTATGATCCTCGACTACTCTCCTTCATGCGTGAAGTGTAAAATATGTTTTAGGGTCATTTTTATTTCAACTTCTCTTTAACATTTTGGCTTTCAATGCATTGTTTATGATCCTCGACTACTCTCCTTCATGCTTTTTAGATATACATAATATCTAAATGATGTTTTATTGCTTTCAATGCATTGCTTAAGGTTTCTATTACTTTACATTTTGGTTTTCAATGCACTGTAAGTTCACTATCCATCTACTACTTTTTGGTTTTCAATGCATTGTTTAAGGTCACTATCCATCTACTTTAGGCTTTATTTAATTGAACCTTTTGGCTTTCAATGCATTACTTATTTATTTTTACTTTCAATTGCATTGCTTAAGATCCATGTCCACCCTACTTAAAGATTTCCATACAAAATATTTAAATGAACATTTTGTCTTTTAATGCACTACTTAAGGCTCCTACACACTCTACTTCAAGGTTTCCATATAGAATATCTAAAGACAATAGTGGTAAATAATCCAAATAGATATTAAAGGGGAACTTATTGGTAGAAGTGCAAACAAATTTGTTAAAAAAACATTGAATATAAATAAGATTCTTGTCTAAGTCTTTATATTCCTATGATTGTATCTTCTCAAAAGTTGAAACAATGTTCTATTCACCATCGTCAACTACATTGAACTATTGAATGTGGGGCACTTTGCAGGGTTCAAAACCATAGAATCCTACCTCTCCCATTCCTCATTTTCTCCAAACCCACCCTCATTTGTTTCAATTCTTATCAACCTATCGCTTTTGTCGTTCAATCAAACCTTCTTGTTGACAATATATCCCACAACTTACATGCATCCCCTTTTGGATTCCTTCCAAAGCCAACTCCACTCTATGCTTCGTCAACTTCAGGAAAGTGACACATATAATCTCAATGCAGAGTGGCTCAGACAAGCCCTAGAAGTATTTCTAGGCATCCATTCTCAAGTAGAGGAGTTGTTTCCTCACATCCATTAGGTGGTTTTGCGCAAAAATCGTAAGTGGGTAAATGAACAACAAGCTAGTTGCCACTATGAAGCTTCTAGAAATTTGCAGTGCATTGAGAGAGACAATATGTGATATCAAGGAATACGATGCATCACTACAGATGATCATTCATGGCTTGGAAGTTTTTCAAAGAAACGACATTTCTTCAGGTAGTTTTTGAGGGCCCAAACAACGCTCAATAATTGTAAGGAATTCATGGTAAAGAAAGGGGTGCAGAGTCTGCAGGGTTCCACGGGCACTATGATCTATTGGTGCCTCAACCAAATAGAGGGCATCCCACATCATCGTGAGGCTCAATGAAATAAAATGGTGAGAACAAGAGAGAAATACATAATCCTCATGGAGTGAGGCACATCCATTCTTGCAGGGTGTAACTCACTATAGTTGTTGAAACAACATACCCCAACAACTAATTTGAAGATGAAAATGTGAATTAAATGTATTAGTAGCCTTCAATGTTTATAATAATCGTTCTCCACATCCTTCAACCCCATTTTATTTTCTCATGTACTATATATGTGACTAACACACATATGCATTGAATGAATGCCAATATATTGTCATTTAAATATTAATTCCAGATAGGTATAAATATCCTTAGCTTTCTGCTACTTTAAATATAACTATAATATGGTACATAACAATGAAACCACCTTCAACTATGGGAAATGATAGACAAAATTAATCCATGGGATAATACTATATTAATATCCTATGGTGCAAGTCTCTTTCACTTCACCAACTTCAAATTTAACTACCTCTTGTCTATGCGATTATAGATTTTGATTTTATTTTTAAAATTAAAGCATCAATACATACATAGGTTGAAGCCAGTACATGTATATCTTCAATGGTTTACAGTTTTTTAATAAAAAATGTTGGAACAAATTCCCAACAAATCAGGGAATAGTAAAATTGTGACATCCATGACGAACTCCATAATGATCGATTCCTTGTATAGTAAATAAAATTTAATCTAGAAACAATTGTAATTCCCATTTTGTTGATAACATTTTAGTCATAATTATATATTTATATACTGTAAAAAAGTTATGTATTAACTTATACATTCAAGTAAATGAAGAAACATAACCCAATGGACTTGAACACCTTAGAATGTTTAGTCGTGAGCAAACATAGAATTATATTAGAGTTTAACTCATATAGTCAAGTAAATGAAGAAACACAAAGGTGGGATTGCAAAGGCATAATGGTGGAAGAGGAGTCTGAAGACTCTTGGCTTAGAGATTCGTATCGAGAAGATTCGTCGGAAGTTGACTCTGTAGAACCTGGAACGCTACTCAAAGCTCATAAGGATAGAATTTTGTTGGAGTTTGTGTATACTTTCTCAAGTAAGTTAAGATTTTTCTACCCTTCTTTTAATTTCTCTTTAATGGCTTGGGAGAGAGATACCTTGGAAGCCTTCAGTGTTCGGGAACAAGGTGCCCCAAAGGATTTTCCTTTTGAAATTGATTCAGCTCATACCAAACTGGTTCCTAGTGATGAGACTCCTACTCAGCAGGTTGGGGAGGGGCATTCTAAGCATGTTTCTTTAAGGCCGACTGACTCAAGGGGAGGTAGGACTCCTATTGAAGTGCTCGGGGAAAATAGGAGTCCTTAGAAGGGGGCATATCTTGTAACGAGTGTGACTAACGGGAGGAGCAACCACCTGTCAGGTGAACCTGACAGAGGTAATTACATATTTCTGGGGTATGGAGAATCAAAGGTTGGGGAAGACTCACTTCGAGCAGTCCTGGACTCACTGGTTCCTGGTTATAAAGACTCAGGATCTCCTATCCCTTTGCCGACCTTTCTTGGGAGATCGGGAGGTCACAAGATAGGGGCCCAATGGTTGTCCTAACTCTGACGTTCACTCGGGAGAGGGCTTGGGGAAGGAGTTTGCATGGTCTAGGGGTTTGGGTATTGAGTTGTCTCCTTTAAAAACTAGGAGTGCACGAAAGAAACGTGAAGTGTGTTCCACGACCACTTCCCAGTCATTTTCATCTTTTTATGATTCTGGGGTGCTTAGAGGCATGATAGCCCATGCAAGGGATAAACCATGATTGTGCTATCCTTAAATATCATAGGGGTGGGGGGGGGCTTAAAGAAGCTTCCCTACGCATATTGCTCTATAGGACAAATCCCAATATTCTTTTTTTAAAAGAAACGTTGGTAGATGATTTGAAGGCAAGATCGTTTTTGAACACCTTTCGACCTGCTTGGTACACTAGCGTTGTCAGCTTGGTTGGAAAATTGGGGGGTTTACTGGCTACTTGGGACCCGAATAAATTTGATCTAGTTCCTTACTTATGCAATGGTGGGATTTTATTGACATGTCACTGCTTGGAAAACAAAAGGGAGCTTGTGCTTATTAATTTGTATGGTCCATGCAATGATAGAAAATACTTCTAGGACAAGGTGGCCGAAAGGGGCTTACTCAAAAAAAAAATCTGATTATAGCAGGTGATTTCAATTTTACGTTAAATGCTGAAGAGATTTGGGATGACTCAACTCATGAAGATACTTTGGTTGGATATCTTAAAGATCTTTTTTAGGGTAACGGGCTTGTAAACATTAAGCCAGATAAACTTGTCCCAACTTGGAGAAATGGTAGAAAGGGAGCAGGTTTTATCACAAAAAGGTTGGATCGGGTGTTTTTGTATGAAGACCTTGTTAACAACATAGACAATTACTGGTCTTGGATGTGTGATGTTCCTGACTTGGCTAGTCTAGGAAACATTGCTAATGTGTGTGTAGGATCAAAGGTTTACATCATATAAATAATCATACAAATATTAAACGTGACAAAGGACTGCAAAGTTTGTATTATGATATCTCTGTGGATTACAAAATGGTCGAATGCGACTGATTAACTGACAATACTCGACTAGATCAACACATAAAGGATCTTAGTGGGAATATAAATAAGCAACTGCGGCTGAATAAAATAACAACTCTCGACTAGATCAACAGACAAAAGGATCTTAGCCGGAATACAAATAAGCAACTAAAAGATAATACTCGGAATATGGGAGCACTGTGGAATCAATGAAGAATGATGGAAGACCTGGATGATCTTCCTGGTGACTAGGGTGTGTCTTTCAACACCAAAATCAACCAACTGGTGTCTTCCTCCTGGAATACACTGAACTATCTCTCCTGAGATGTGCCTCTTCTCCTCAATTGACAAGTCATAATCTGCATAATGATGAATTAGGTCGTTGACCCTTCCTTTATAGCTTTTCAAAACCCTAAATCATGTTGAAACCCTAAATCACTACTGAAACCCTAATTCACTGTTGACTTCTATTTTTAGCTCATAATGACTTAAAAGTGTTGTTAACCCTTAGCTCAATGTCACTTTTTGAATATAACACCTGGGACTAGAGTGACCTCTAGTAACCCTGTTTACCCCTCTTTGGCCCTGACTATAGTCTAACGGGGTGGTTTAGACCATTAAGCCTCCTTTTCTGGAGCTCCTATTTGGAAAGGGACATTACAGGGTGACATATCATTTCCTTTCAAATCATGCCCTAATTATTTTACAGTTGGTAAACACTTTACAGTTTAAAGCTTATCCCTTCAAATTAAACTCCTTGTGGTTAAGAGAAGTTGATTTTGCACAAATTATTCAAATTGTTTGGTGGGATCAGAGGTTTCTACAAGAGACTGGGGTTCAACAAAGGTTCGTGGCGAAACTAAAAGCCTTAAAATGTCAAATAAAATTTTTGGATAAAAAACAAAAGAGGCGGAAGTTGTCTAATTTAGTAAAGTTGGAGGAACACATCGAAGCCACACTTCAAGGATTTTCTAGGGGTTTACAAAATTTGGCAGAGGAAATACTTTTAAAATGATTAGAGGAATAGCGAAACAGTTTACTGGAGGAAGAAGAGGAATTATGGAGGCAACAGAGCATAGCTCTTTGGCTAAAAAGAGGAGATCAAAATTCAAAATACTTCCATCATTTTGCAAACTTTAGAAGGAACTGAAAACATATTTGGGAGGTTAGAGATGATCAAGGAAAGGTCCATTTTTGTCAAGAGGCACTAAAATCAGAGGCTACTAGATATTACAAAAGTTTTTTCGAGGAGAAGGGACCAAAAAATTTAAATGGCCAGGTTATGTCAGTCATCCTCTTCGCTCGTTTGGTCAAAGAGGAGGACACTCTGTAACTTGAAAGACCTTGCACAAAGGAGGAATTATGGGAGGTGCTCAAACTTTTCACAAAAGACAAAAGTCTGGGTCCGGATGGGTGGACGGTGGAGTTCTTTTTACACTTTTTTGACATGGTAGCGGGTGATTTGTTTAAGGTGGTTGAGGATTCCAGAAACAGAGGGGACGTGATAAGAGCTTTAAATTCGAATTTTTTGGTACTCATCCCAAAAGTCAATAATCCTTCTACCTTTGATGACTTTAGACTGATTTTTGTTTGCAACCTATGTTACAAAATTATTGCTAATATTATTGTCAATAGGATTAAACCACTTCTCTCCAGATCTCTATCAGAAGAGCAACTGGGTTTTCTAAAAGGAAGACAGATCAAGGATGCTATTGACACAGCTCAAGAATGCCTACATAACATTAAAATGAAGAAATTGAAGGCCTTAATTTTAAAATTAGATCTAAAGAAGGATTATGATTGTATAAACTGGGATTGTTTAAGATTGATTCTCATACAAACTAGTTTTAGTTTACAACTTACTAATTGGATAATGTGTTGTGTTAGTACAACAAATTTTGTTGTTCTTATAAATGGGGAGACCATACCCTTTTTTTAGAATGACCGTGGATTAAGACAAGGATGCCCATTGTCTCCCCTGCCTTTTATTTTAGTTATGGAGAGGTTGAGTCTGTTATTAAAGAAAATACGAAGTGAAGGAAAGTTGACAAGCGCGAAGGTTTCCAGACTTGTTAGGATTCTCCATCTACTATTCATGGATGATGTTTTAATTTTGTCCAGGTATTCACTACAGGAGTGGCAGGAGATTGCTAATATCTTGGATTTTTTTTGTAGAGCTTCGGGTCTGTAGGTAAACGACTCAAATTCCATTATTTACTTCGCATGTATTCAAGGGGAAGAGTTGGAAGTGTTCAAAGAAGTTTTTCCCTATAAATTTGTAGACCTCTCGGAAGGCTTTAGATACATTGGCTTCTATCTCAAAACATAATTTTACAAGGCAGAAGATTGGAGGTGGCTAATAGTTAAAATTGAAAAACAAATAGGCCATTGGTGTAACAGATGGTTGTCTCTGGGAGGTCGATTCATTCTTATAAAATTGGTAATGGAAATACAACTTGTTTATTGGATGTCATTCCAGTCTCGGTTCTTAACCAGATCAAAAAATTAATGTTTAGTTTTCTTTGGAATGGTTGTAGAAAAAAAATTTGTTACCACTTGTGTAAATGGGAGACTTTAGCAAAACCAAATATTTTTGGAGGCTGGGGTTTTCGAAACATCCACCTCTTCAACAAAGCCTTGGAGACAAGTACTCTTTGGCGTGTTTTAACGAAGGAGGGCATCTGTCATAAAGTAGTGAAGGACAAATATTTCCCTTTTTTCTTGATTTCTACATGGCTCAGATCAGTTTCTTTTTGCACTCCTGTTGCATCAAACACTTGGAAAAATATGCTAAATTCAGTGCATATCATCACATAGTGGTTGAGATGGAGCCTGGGTTTTGGGCATTATGTTTAATTGGTAGAGACCAGATTATGGGCCTGGGGAATTTATCCTTTCTATCCCGAGATCTTATTTCTTCCTTACAAGAGAAAAATATAACTCGCCTTTTTCAGGCAAAAGGCCCATTGAGACTAGGCTATCTCTCAATGCAATGGAAAGATAGTGATGATTTGGGACTTAATGGAGAAGTGGCAAAGGAATGGGATCTCTTCCGCAGAGCATTATCTGGAGCAGGGATACAACTTCAAGGTAGACCAGATGAATTAAAATGGATATGTGGAGATAAATCTAGACTTCTTTCTATCAAAAATGTTTATGACGCTCTAGCTTCTAATTTTTGGCAGAAGTCACATGGAAGTTGGCATCTATCTTGTTGGAAATGGAATTTGGCACTAGAAATTAAAATCTTCTTTTGGTTGGCGGCAAAAAACATAATTTTAACTTGGGACATTCTACAATCAAAAGGCTGGGAGGGGCCAAATATTTGTCAACTTTGAGACTGCAAATCACGTTATGATCACTTGTCTACTTACCAAAAAGGTTTGATTAAGAATTCAAAGAGGCCTAAACATAATGAAGGAATGGGAAGGTAACACTATAAGTGATTGTTATGCTAAGTGGATAAAGGGGAAATCTAATTTCACTACCTTACATGCCTTAACATGCTGGAATGTGTGGTTGGAACACAATATGATAATTTTTTAGAATGGTAGTCCATCTTTCAGTTCTGTTGTTATCAAGCCACTTGGATATTTAAACAACATTACAATTATACAGAAGGGGATTTCGGCTCGGTCAAATTGTTTCCATCACCATTCTGGGGATACCTTGGGTTGGTTTGATGGTGCAACACAAAAGAATGGACAACTGAGCATTGTTGGAGGGGTGATTAGATGCAGTGAACAAATTTCATACAAATGGATATTCAATTGTGGGGAGGGAACAAATACCAAGGATAAGCTATTGGGGGTCTGGGCAACCTTGATTTTGGATTCTATATTGGACCTCACTCATATTAAGGTCTTGGGTGATTCTCGAATTTTTATTGACTGGATAAACAACAAAGGCAAACTGCAAGTCACATCCTTAGATTGTTAGAAGGAAAAAATCAAAGATCTCATTAAGAATTTCGAAGAAATCAGTTTCATGCACATTTTCCTAGATTCAAATGTAGAAGCAGACCTCCTATCAAAGAGGTCTCTCCAGCAGCAAGACGATTTAATTTCATACAATAAGTGGGTGGAAGGCTCAATGGGACAAACTCTATATCTAAAGCTATTTTAGTTCTTCCAGGAAGCTCTTTCTCTAGTTTTTTCCTCTTGGCCTAGAGGCTCTATGGATGATAGTCTTTCCGAGTTTGTAATTACACTTTGTCATTTTTTGGAGTGTACACTTCAGAGTTTTGTAGCAAGGATGTTGTTGGGAGTGGAGTCTTCCAAGACGTAATTGGGGGGTTTTTTGCTAACCTGTGAGCAATTTTTCTATAGCAAATGTCTAGTATGTTAGTGATTATGCACTTCGGTTCTTTCAAGTCACTGGAATGTTACTTCTGGACTAGGAGTGAGTTGACTTAGAGATGTATGTTCAAACTTGAAAACAATTATATATCAATATACAAAGTACATTTTCCGTTGGAAAAAAAATGAAGAAACACAAGCTAATGGATTTGAAAACCTTAGAACTTTTGGTTGTGAGAAAACATAAAATTATATTAGAGTTTTGTGATGTATAGAATTTGAATCAATTCATATTATCTTTAAAATTATGGTCAAATTCGACTCATTTTTTTACTTGAAAATGTGATCGCTTCTCATTTAAATCAACATACATATCTCTATGCAATTTTTATATGATGTTGTGTGTTTTTAAGTTATATATTTAAGTAAATCAAGACACATAATCCAATGGAATTTAGAACCTTAGAAATTTTGGTAGTGAGAAATCATATTGTTATACACACACACACACACACACACACACACACACACACACACACACACACACACACAATTATTATGCCAAAGGTGTTTTTTTTAAGGGGATGTTTCCCTTAAGTCTTTTTTGGACACAAGTACTGAGCTTGGCTCATCAGTTGAGGACCATAGCTTGATCAATTAATGATCCCTTGAGAAATCTTCAGAAGTTCGTAGGATACCATCATGAATCTGTGCATGGAATCAATAATTCGTTAGGACATAACTGCAATGTAATTTACAATAACACGGAGGTTTCATTACAAACACATTGCAACCTCCACTTCTAGGTAGTGATAGAGGTCCAATGATGAGATAATTTCCTCCTTCAAGATGAATATGGATTCCTATGAAATTAGGTACACCAGACATCATGTGCTCGCTTGTAGCTTCATTGAAGTCCTCTTTGATTACTGGCAAAATTTCCTCGATACTATCTTTTACAATGACACCTTGTAGCATAATAAAGAATGACTAGTTGGAGATTCATTTTTGCAAGTTTAGATGACTTGTGAGAGATTCATTGCTACACATTTAAATCATTTGAGTTATGAGAAGGGTGGAGATCTACCACGTGAAAGACCAGTGTAAATTTATTACTCCATTCACTTCTCCATCTTATTTTTTTCAACATTTGTTCTCTCACTAAATATGATGGTCAGAAAAAACAAATGCTACTTACTTATTTTCGACATTCCCTTTCCCTACTTCAAAGGTATGCTAGTTTTGTATTTTTTTTTTTATTGTAAGACCATGTATAAAATATTATGATAAATTGGATCTCATTTAGATTCATATAGATGGATTGGAATAAAGACTAGGACTCTTATGTGCATCGAAGATAAAATGCTTTGCTGATTTATGAATTGTTGATCCTTTCATGATTTAATTTATGAGGAGGGCACTCATTAATTCACTTCCCTTTGAATGAGGTGAGTAATAAAGGTCTATTTTCCCTTTGTATGTATTAAAATAAAGGTCGGTCTAGGCCTATTTGTGTTTTATAACTCAAGTGATTCATTGATGTTATTGGGGTTAATCATCAACTCTCTATAATAGTGTGGTAAATTTAGATAATGAATTGGAAAAAGACCTACCTATATAAACTTATGTTTTATATGAACTTTAAGTGATAGGACAAACCATTTATGTAACTTTCAAAAATAAGCATGCCTTGATGAATTGGTAAAGACATTCTTTAGATGGAAAGTTGAAATCTCTCTCCCAATGTTAGACATAGTTAAGAGCAACTCGAAAGATGTAACCTCTCAATACATCTCAAACTTATTTTCTCTTATTTTTTTAGTATCAATCAACTAATTTATACACTTGTTCCAATTGTGAATGTTAGTTTTTATTTGAATTTTGTATTTAAGACATCTTTCTAATTATTTTGTCTTAATGCGTTGAGGGGGGAATTTTGTAACCTAGGTGGAGGAGATATCTAACGTGGATAACACTAACATCAACTTACCTTGAAATTTTATATATAAAAAACCATTGTAAATTCAATTGGGTTTAGCTCAGGTGGTTGGGAGGAATGATTGTTATCGTCTCCACCCAGGTTCAATTCCCACAATTGACATGTTGAGCTCTTAATGAGTATATTATTGTAATGACTTCGAGCCTTGTTGTTGACTATACGTGTTCCCTGAATATTCTAGTAGCATCCTCAAAATGAAGGGAAGTACTTGAGGGTTTTCCTCGGGCTTTGCTCTAAGTAATTTTAGAAATACATCTAAAAAATTGTGCACTTAATATAATAGTAATAATAATTACTATTATTTTAAATTTTAGAGGAAATTTTTTAAAGAGATTTATTTTACCAAATTTATATATGATTCCTTGATCCTTTATAACAATACACTAATTAAGTAGAACACATGAAAATGAACACCCCCCCAAAAGAACAGAGTAATAAATTAACACTATAATTTTAGTTATCTAAAACCTAGTTCACAATTTTGTTTCCTTTAACTATTAAATATATAAAAAATTTAACACTTTAAAAAGAAACATTGGCCCATGAATACATCGACCACTAACATGAGGGAAAAAATAACTCAAAATCAGGTTGGCTTAAGTCATAACCCCTGAGAGAATAGAGCTACAAAAAAGAAAGTAGAAAGGTCCAAGAGACACATGATCTACAATGAGATACATAAAACAATAGATAATAATCCTAATAGTATGGGGGGCTCATGATGACTAGCCAAGTTTGGGCCCTAACTAGTTGTTGTAGTTGGATCTTTAATTGACGACTCCCATCCATCACCAACCTCTAGAGGTTCAGGATCCTCAGAGATAGCAAGGGCTAAGGCTAGATAGTGTTTTCCTTGTGGGGTGGGAGTAGGCAATATAGTACACACTTACCCTCCCCTTTTCTAATTAGTCTTCCAGTCTATTGGAAACCACTCCATGCTGACATAAGTTGAGAGGGGCCAAGTGGCTATTGACTTATCGTGCAAGGGGAAAACTCCCATAAATATAATAGTTGTTACAAGTAATCCATATACATTATTATATTAAAAAATTGTACAATGCTTCGTAAGGACATACTTGTATGTGTTAATGAATTTTCATACCCGGAGAATGTACATGAAGGCTAGTTCTTACTAAATATTACATCACTACACTTCTTCCATAGAAAGTAAAGCATCTATGAGCATATAATCATCCAAGTTGAGTTGAAATCAAGGGCCCAAGGTATCCTATCTTCTAAGAGAGTGACATTGCATATGATGGAAGTTATAATTGCATCAAGATTAGCGAGGAGCTATACAACCCGGTATGGGGGAGATGTTGTCATGTTATGTAATGTTATGTTACTTTACATGACAACAAAAAAATTTAATAACTATGTATGTACACATGTACATGACAACATCTAAAATATTAAACCAATGTAGATCAATCTTAAACCTGGATCTATCAAGCACTGAGAAGGATCAATTTCTTAAGGTGTAATTTTTTTTTATCATTTAATATGAAGGAATTAATACTTGACATGGAATGAAATGATAAAAAAAAAAATCACCTTAATAAATTTGATCCCTCTCAGTGCTTGATAGATCCAAGTTTAAGATGGATATATGTTGGTAAGGTAAAAATGGAAAAGAGACTTTTCCAATGCCCGCATAGATTTGGGAACCATAAGAGATAATTTAGGGTTTTAGCTTACCCACATTGAGGGTAGTGTAGGTTTGGAACAACCAAGTAAGAGATCATATTCCCAAGTGGTGGTTCCCACTAATAAAAAATCAAACAAACATTGCTTTCTTTAGTTCTAGGACCAACTTCCAAAGTCTTTTTAGAATCAAAATCTAGGGATTCTATTTGAAACGTACTCACCATAGGCTATTGAGCCAACCTCCCAACATAAACTTAAGATATAACCACCTATAGTCAAGGTCAACATTGTAGTTTGTGAATGTTGTTTCTCTCCCCAAACTACCAATCCCTCCACCAAGCCTTCAAGGCTTGCAGGCCTAGATTGAGCACCATATTGTCAAGTACCAAATCCTAAGCTCGCTTCACTACAAATTTATCAATATTTCCCAACTTGAAATTCCACTTCATGTCCAACCATGGAAACCACTTTCATCTTTGAGAATCAAACATGTCATTCATTGGATGAATGATATGTTTTTAATTATTTCATGCAAAGAAACAAACCAATTCAATCAATGTTTTCCATAAACACAAGACGAGAGCGGACTAATAGAGACAAAAATCATTGAAAAAGAGACTTGTTCTACGTGGCAATACCCCTCTAATAAATGAGAGGTTTGACGGCCTCATAGGCCTTCTAAATACTTTGAATAACAAAGGCCTTGGTTATCCTGAATTTTGTGGAAATGACTAAAAGAGTATGCAATGAAAACCCTACCACCATTTCTTGCCCAAAGGTAGCACTTAGGTAGTGTAGGGAGTCAATAGGACTTTCCAAGCTTCACTGTCCATTTAACATGTGAGGCCCAATCTTGACTTCTTATTTTTATTATACCAAGGCCTCATAACTCTTGAGGGATGCAATATAGGTCCTTGCTAATACTATGATATCCTTTACCATTAGTTGTATTGGCCCAAAGGAATTTTTTGAAGCCTTCATCAGGAAATGATATGCCAAACTTGATGGAACCCAATAGGGGGAGTAGTAAACATGATTTGTAGTGAAGACCTTGGTGTAGATACAAAATTTTGTTTTTAACAACAAAACCTTGGTTTCCCATTTCTCATATTTTTCCCTCTACCCTATACACTACAACCTCCCAAAGGTCCTTGGTAGAGGTGATCCATATGGATGTCGATGGCCACCCACCTATTCCAACTGGCTCATTTTGACATTTTTTTCCTAGTTTTTGGGTCCCTAACTTTCGAGGTCGTTTTGAGGCCCTAAACAACGTTTTTAGGGCTCGCCACATTCAGACTGTAGACACAGTCAAAGTCTAATGGAAACATGTGTAGTCCTCAGATAGACCTTTCCAATAGGCTCTCGTGCACCTAAAATAGAGATCGTATGCAAAAGTTACGACCCCAAGAAGTTGATGTACTAGCTTACCCCAACAGGGCCCACATGACTTTTGGTGCTTTATTTCCTAGGGTTAGGTTTTTGGATGTCTAGGGTTTTGGAATTCATGTTTATGGTAAAAAGGATTGGAGAGCCTCATTGTAACCATATTCTTGTGAATGAGTGCAACCGTCACATCTCTTCTCAGAGATAAATCGCCACCATTCTAGCAAGCTTGTTTTTCGCTCCATTTTACAGTTTCAACACATTTTCTTATTGAATAGAAACCAGTTTTACTGTATCTCTGTTATTCTTGTGTCTCTGTGTTAATAATAATAATAATCTATATTCATTTTCATTATGCTCATAAAATCCAGATCAAGAGGCCTAGAAAGTGAATAGTATTCCTAATATTTTTCCACACACCCTGTCACAATATTTTTCAAAGTCTATATTCTTGAAGAGAACATCCATACCAAATAACTAAGCCCACTCCCTGTCTTCAAAAATGGAAATGCGATTGTTTAGTTTGTAGCACCCTTAAATAAATCCCATATACTCTAGTGTCTAAACCTTGTATAGTACATGCTTCTGTGGCAATGCTAACACCTTGGCTAGAATCTTGAGGTGTTCATCAAGGCGATCGAATTGTAACTAACAATAAGCTTAGGGTCCCCTCCTTTGGGGTATGATCTTAATGAAGCCCTAGTAATATCCACACCCATAAATTGGTTTCATAGAGCTTCTTTGTAGATGTGTAGCAAGCTTAGCCCAACAAAGTCCCATGCATCCTTGTAAAACTCAAATAGGAAGCCATCAATATAAGGGATTACTCATATTTCATCACCCTGGGATCAAATGACAACTCATCTAAGGATATGGAATTATCACAAGGTTGCTTTTGCACCTCAAACACTTCAATAGGAATTACATCCAAATATTTTTCCATGGTCCTTTGTTTTTCCTTTGTGTATGATTGTTTTCATGGACCATCAAGTTGTGACTGAAAACTCTTGCTTAATTTCTTCTTGGTATGTGGTATGACCCCTCCCAATCTTAAGGGATTCCAACAATTCTCCATCCTCCTATTGATGGAAAGGGATTAAGAAAAACATTAGTAGGCCTATCACTAATCCATAGAAACTAGAGTCAAATTCTATTTTTTCACCCTTGGTCTTAATGAATTTTATCCACTTGAAGCATATGGAACAAATTCACTTCTAGTGCTTTCTTTTCAAAGCCAAAAGGAATGGGTTGTAGCATTTTGGAAACCTCTTCAAAATAACTACCCAATTCTAGTTATGTAAGATGGAAAAAATCTAACTCCAATAACCATGGAGAAAATTAATTGTGTAGGAGATGGTATACCAAATAGTCCAACCATCTTCCCCACACCTTCCCCATGAGGCCAAGGTATGTGGTTCTAATCTATTTTTATACATGCAAGACAACTCAGGCTTTGTAAGTGGGAAATGTTTAGAATGTATCTAGTTTTCTAAATCCACATCCTCTACATATTCCTTGAGAGGATAAACCATATTGGTTTGTGGTTAGAGAGAGTGTCCATTCCATCCACATGCACCAACATACCACCTACAAAACTTTTCTTAGGAATAGCCTTATATAACCATTGGAAAATGAACTCCTTCCCTCTCTATATCTTCAAGGATCCATGGTGTCTATATTTGTTGGGGTCATAAATCCACTATGATATTTAAGAGATAACCAAGCCTTGTTTCCCCACATGGGATTTTACCCATAAAATCACCCTCATTATCTTCCTAATTTTCCACAATATGAAGTATCCACATATTATATAAGGGGCATCTTGTAGCACATAGTCTAGCCATAACAAATCTTTAACACACTTATTGGCATTGTTTAAAGAATAATTATTGGCCAATGCTAGAATTTGGTGATCCAAACTCAACAAAACTCAAAGAAATATATCAGAGGGATTTGAACCTCAATCCCCAATTGTCCTATCAAGTTGGGGGAAGAGGAGGATGGTAATCCCTCCCTATATTTCACTTTGATCCAACATAAGCCTACTTGAGATTCAACATATAACATACAAGTTATTCTCAACAAAATCCCAAGGATTTTAACTTGCAAACATCATACATCAACCCTTCCAATCGAAGAAAGAACTTGGTGGATGACATGTTTTCTACCATGGTCACTTAGAATC
>SNQJ01S0069167.1:16753-39095 GCA_010110895.2 Picea sitchensis | reverse complement strand
AACTCGAAAGATGTAACCTCTCAATACATCTCAAACTTATTTTCTCTTATTTTTTTAGTATCAATCAACTAATTTATACACTTGTTCCAATTGTGAATGTTAGTTTTTATTTGAATTTTGTATTTAAGACATCTTTCTAATTATTTTGTCTTAATGCGTTGAGGGGGGAATTTTGTAACCTAGGTGGAGGAGATATCTAACGTGGATAACACTAACATCAACTTACCTTGAAATTTTATATATAAAAAACCATTGTAAATTCAATTGGGTTTAGCTCAGGTGGTTGGGAGGAATGATTGTTATCGTCTCCACCCAGGTTCAATTCCCACAATTGACATGTTGAGCTCTTAATGAGTATATTATTGTAATGACTTCGAGCCTTGTTGTTGACTATACGTGTTCCCTGAATATTCTAGTAGCATCCTCAAAATGAAGGGAAGTACTTGAGGGTTTTCCTCGGGCTTTGCTCTAAGTAATTTTAGAAATACATCTAAAAAATTGTGCACTTAATATAATAGTAATAATAATTACTATTATTTTAAATTTTAGAGGAAATTTTTTAAAGAGATTTATTTTACCAAATTTATATATGATTCCTTGATCCTTTATAACAATACACTAATTAAGTAGAACACATGAAAATGAACACCCCCCCAAAAGAACAGAGTAATAAATTAACACTATAATTTTAGTTATCTAAAACCTAGTTCACAATTTTGTTTCCTTTAACTATTAAATATATAAAAAATTTAACACTTTAAAAAGAAACATTGGCCCATGAATACATCGACCACTAACATGAGGGAAAAAATAACTCAAAATCAGGTTGGCTTAAGTCATAACCCCTGAGAGAATAGAGCTACAAAAAAGAAAGTAGAAAGGTCCAAGAGACACATGATCTACAATGAGATACATAAAACAATAGATAATAATCCTAATAGTATGGGGGGCTCATGATGACTAGCCAAGTTTGGGCCCTAACTAGTTGTTGTAGTTGGATCTTTAATTGACGACTCCCATCCATCACCAACCTCTAGAGGTTCAGGATCCTCAGAGATAGCAAGGGCTAAGGCTAGATAGTGTTTTCCTTGTGGGGTGGGAGTAGGCAATATAGTACACACTTACCCTCCCCTTTTCTAATTAGTCTTCCAGTCTATTGGAAACCACTCCATGCTGACATAAGTTGAGAGGGGCCAAGTGGCTATTGACTTATCGTGCAAGGGGAAAACTCCCATAAATATAATAGTTGTTACAAGTAATCCATATACATTATTATATTAAAAAATTGTACAATGCTTCGTAAGGACATACTTGTATGTGTTAATGAATTTTCATACCCGGAGAATGTACATGAAGGCTAGTTCTTACTAAATATTACATCACTACACTTCTTCCATAGAAAGTAAAGCATCTATGAGCATATAATCATCCAAGTTGAGTTGAAATCAAGGGCCCAAGGTATCCTATCTTCTAAGAGAGTGACATTGCATATGATGGAAGTTATAATTGCATCAAGATTAGCGAGGAGCTATACAACCCGGTATGGGGGAGATGTTGTCATGTTATGTAATGTTATGTTACTTTACATGACAACAAAAAAATTTAATAACTATGTATGTACACATGTACATGACAACATCTAAAATATTAAACCAATGTAGATCAATCTTAAACCTGGATCTATCAAGCACTGAGAAGGATCAATTTCTTAAGGTGTAATTTTTTTTTATCATTTAATATGAAGGAATTAATACTTGACATGGAATGAAATGATAAAAAAAAAAATCACCTTAATAAATTTGATCCCTCTCAGTGCTTGATAGATCCAAGTTTAAGATGGATATATGTTGGTAAGGTAAAAATGGAAAAGAGACTTTTCCAATGCCCGCATAGATTTGGGAACCATAAGAGATAATTTAGGGTTTTAGCTTACCCACATTGAGGGTAGTGTAGGTTTGGAACAACCAAGTAAGAGATCATATTCCCAAGTGGTGGTTCCCACTAATAAAAAATCAAACAAACATTGCTTTCTTTAGTTCTAGGACCAACTTCCAAAGTCTTTTTAGAATCAAAATCTAGGGATTCTATTTGAAACGTACTCACCATAGGCTATTGAGCCAACCTCCCAACATAAACTTAAGATATAACCACCTATAGTCAAGGTCAACATTGTAGTTTGTGAATGTTGTTTCTCTCCCCAAACTACCAATCCCTCCACCAAGCCTTCAAGGCTTGCAGGCCTAGATTGAGCACCATATTGTCAAGTACCAAATCCTAAGCTCGCTTCACTACAAATTTATCAATATTTCCCAACTTGAAATTCCACTTCATGTCCAACCATGGAAACCACTTTCATCTTTGAGAATCAAACATGTCATTCATTGGATGAATGATATGTTTTTAATTATTTCATGCAAAGAAACAAACCAATTCAATCAATGTTTTCCATAAACACAAGACGAGAGCGGACTAATAGAGACAAAAATCATTGAAAAAGAGACTTGTTCTACGTGGCAATACCCCTCTAATAAATGAGAGGTTTGACGGCCTCATAGGCCTTCTAAATACTTTGAATAACAAAGGCCTTGGTTATCCTGAATTTTGTGGAAATGACTAAAAGAGTATGCAATGAAAACCCTACCACCATTTCTTGCCCAAAGGTAGCACTTAGGTAGTGTAGGGAGTCAATAGGACTTTCCAAGCTTCACTGTCCATTTAACATGTGAGGCCCAATCTTGACTTCTTATTTTTATTATACCAAGGCCTCATAACTCTTGAGGGATGCAATATAGGTCCTTGCTAATACTATGATATCCTTTACCATTAGTTGTATTGGCCCAAAGGAATTTTTTGAAGCCTTCATCAGGAAATGATATGCCAAACTTGATGGAACCCAATAGGGGGAGTAGTAAACATGATTTGTAGTGAAGACCTTGGTGTAGATACAAAATTTTGTTTTTAACAACAAAACCTTGGTTTCCCATTTCTCATATTTTTCCCTCTACCCTATACACTACAACCTCCCAAAGGTCCTTGGTAGAGGTGATCCATATGGATGTCGATGGCCACCCACCTATTCCAACTGGCTCATTTTGACATTTTTTTCCTAGTTTTTGGGTCCCTAACTTTCGAGGTCGTTTTGAGGCCCTAAACAACGTTTTTAGGGCTCGCCACATTCAGACTGTAGACACAGTCAAAGTCTAATGGAAACATGTGTAGTCCTCAGATAGACCTTTCCAATAGGCTCTCGTGCACCTAAAATAGAGATCGTATGCAAAAGTTACGACCCCAAGAAGTTGATGTACTAGCTTACCCCAACAGGGCCCACATGACTTTTGGTGCTTTATTTCCTAGGGTTAGGTTTTTGGATGTCTAGGGTTTTGGAATTCATGTTTATGGTAAAAAGGATTGGAGAGCCTCATTGTAACCATATTCTTGTGAATGAGTGCAACCGTCACATCTCTTCTCAGAGATAAATCGCCACCATTCTAGCAAGCTTGTTTTTCGCTCCATTTTACAGTTTCAACACATTTTCTTATTGAATAGAAACCAGTTTTACTGTATCTCTGTTATTCTTGTGTCTCTGTGTTAATAATAATAATAATCTATATTCATTTTCATTATGCTCATAAAATCCAGATCAAGAGGCCTAGAAAGTGAATAGTATTCCTAATATTTTTCCACACACCCTGTCACAATATTTTTCAAAGTCTATATTCTTGAAGAGAACATCCATACCAAATAACTAAGCCCACTCCCTGTCTTCAAAAATGGAAATGCGATTGTTTAGTTTGTAGCACCCTTAAATAAATCCCATATACTCTAGTGTCTAAACCTTGTATAGTACATGCTTCTGTGGCAATGCTAACACCTTGGCTAGAATCTTGAGGTGTTCATCAAGGCGATCGAATTGTAACTAACAATAAGCTTAGGGTCCCCTCCTTTGGGGTATGATCTTAATGAAGCCCTAGTAATATCCACACCCATAAATTGGTTTCATAGAGCTTCTTTGTAGATGTGTAGCAAGCTTAGCCCAACAAAGTCCCATGCATCCTTGTAAAACTCAAATAGGAAGCCATCAATATAAGGGATTACTCATATTTCATCACCCTGGGATCAAATGACAACTCATCTAAGGATATGGAATTATCACAAGGTTGCTTTTGCACCTCAAACACTTCAATAGGAATTACATCCAAATATTTTTCCATGGTCCTTTGTTTTTCCTTTGTGTATGATTGTTTTCATGGACCATCAAGTTGTGACTGAAAACTCTTGCTTAATTTCTTCTTGGTATGTGGTATGACCCCTCCCAATCTTAAGGGATTCCAACAATTCTCCATCCTCCTATTGATGGAAAGGGATTAAGAAAAACATTAGTAGGCCTATCACTAATCCATAGAAACTAGAGTCAAATTCTATTTTTTCACCCTTGGTCTTAATGAATTTTATCCACTTGAAGCATATGGAACAAATTCACTTCTAGTGCTTTCTTTTCAAAGCCAAAAGGAATGGGTTGTAGCATTTTGGAAACCTCTTCAAAATAACTACCCAATTCTAGTTATGTAAGATGGAAAAAATCTAACTCCAATAACCATGGAGAAAATTAATTGTGTAGGAGATGGTATACCAAATAGTCCAACCATCTTCCCCACACCTTCCCCATGAGGCCAAGGTATGTGGTTCTAATCTATTTTTATACATGCAAGACAACTCAGGCTTTGTAAGTGGGAAATGTTTAGAATGTATCTAGTTTTCTAAATCCACATCCTCTACATATTCCTTGAGAGGATAAACCATATTGGTTTGTGGTTAGAGAGAGTGTCCATTCCATCCACATGCACCAACATACCACCTACAAAACTTTTCTTAGGAATAGCCTTATATAACCATTGGAAAATGAACTCCTTCCCTCTCTATATCTTCAAGGATCCATGGTGTCTATATTTGTTGGGGTCATAAATCCACTATGATATTTAAGAGATAACCAAGCCTTGTTTCCCCACATGGGATTTTACCCATAAAATCACCCTCATTATCTTCCTAATTTTCCACAATATGAAGTATCCACATATTATATAAGGGGCATCTTGTAGCACATAGTCTAGCCATAACAAATCTTTAACACACTTATTGGCATTGTTTAAAGAATAATTATTGGCCAATGCTAGAATTTGGTGATCCAAACTCAACAAAACTCAAAGAAATATATCAGAGGGATTTGAACCTCAATCCCCAATTGTCCTATCAAGTTGGGGGAAGAGGAGGATGGTAATCCCTCCCTATATTTCACTTTGATCCAACATAAGCCTACTTGAGATTCAACATATAACATACAAGTTATTCTCAACAAAATCCCAAGGATTTTAACTTGCAAACATCATACATCAACCCTTCCAATCGAAGAAAGAACTTGGTGGATGACATGTTTTCTACCATGGTCACTTAGAATCCAAAAATTACAAGAGATAACCTTCATTGCTAACTCCCAATACCATGCATCTCCTCATTGTCACCAACACCAAGTATGGATTCAAAGGAGTTTGAGCAAGTAACCAATTTCTTTGGGTGGAGCCAATCTAGTATAGTAAAAGTCGATATTTTTTTATCAATTTATTGACTGACTCCTCCTCTTAGGTGTGAAACGATGGCATAGGAAAGTGATCTATACGCGCCCCTCCTCATAGAGAAGGACCAAATATCATAAGAAACATAGTTTTCCATGTTGGCATAACCTAGGGCCTAGGTGGGTCCATTGGCATGGTCACCTTTTACACCTAGCCCCCTAGAGGCTTGTTACCTTATGTGTTCACACCACTTATGCCCATTGTTGGGTTCCTTTTCTCACAAGAGTGGGAAAAAAGAGGTCCCTTAAATATCTAGTTAGGCCATCCAGAAAGCACAACCGAGAGTTAGTTGGTTAATGTCTCAACTAACATATATAAACAAGAAATAAACAAAAATAAAATAAATCTAAGCTAAACAAACAATAACTTTAAATGGATGCACAAAGAAGCCACAAGAGAGATATACCAAGTAAATTGATCTTCGAATTGATACTCCTTGGAGAAATATGGGAACTTATGAGTCTTGTCTTCCTCCTTGGGAAGGATCTTGAGTCCCTAAGTACACAGTCTTCTTTCTACTATCAATGACTAACAAAGGAAAATGGTGAACAAGGAGTGATGAGCTAATCAAGAGGAGAGAGCTCTAACACTTGCTATGAATGCTCAAAGATTTCCAAGAGGAAGGTGGCTTCTCAAAGCTAAAAATGAGCAACATAACAATACTTAAATTCTTCTTATTTTTTGCATGCAATGGCCCTTTATTTATAGGAGGATGGAAAGGCTTTTCTCAACTGGTTCTAAGTGTGAATGGGAAGCCATTGGAGGTACTTCCCATCCCTTTCAGTGATCCCAAGGAGAAATTTGAGGCTAATTTTGGGTATGGGGGAGGTTTTCCCTTCATCCCAAAAATGGTTGAGGCCCGGCCAAATTCATTAATGCACCATTTCAACATCCACGCGGGTATTTCAACTGTCATTCGCGCACTCCATGCACTATGTGCGTTGTACACTGTGTTATCCCACGTGGATGTGCATGCACGGCTTTGACTAAATGTGTGCAGATTTCCAAAACCACTTTTGTATAGTTTTTTTATTTTCTTGCCAAACTGAATGTAATACTTCCATGAATATTGGTGGTATGTTGTATTTTTGTTACCTCTTTCTTTATCCATTGTCCATAGTTGTAGTGAGCCATTTTTTGGTGATAACAGATGCCCCCTAATGTGTGAGGTTAGGAGCCTATGTATAACGAAAATACATCATAGTTTCTTTGGATGGTGATATTGAGTAGACATTGAGAAAACTTGCATGTGAGGAGCATCAAGAGTTATCCGTCAGAGGGAGAGGGGACGCTAGATCAATACATAGTAGGGTATAAAAAAAGACAAATAAAAATGTTTGTACAAATGAGGTGGGAATGTCCCATCATTGTATCATGAGATCATCAAAATGTAAGAGTAGTTGAACGTGTTGATGAAGTAGATATCTGTAGTGCCCTCGGGGGTGAAAAATACAATCGGTGAAGATTCCGATGACTGAGGTGGATATAAACCGAGTGGTGAGGGACTCAGATGCATTGATGGCCTAATAAAACTCAGAGATATTTGACTGCTACTAAAAACTGCAATGGTTGCGAAGTAAGATCCACCGCAACATGAGATTATCTTAGAGTCGAATGTCATGGGGATCAACGACATCAAAGAGCAATGAGGACTCTCTCTATGTTGTTCGAGGCCACTCATTATCAATGGAATGAGGGCCAAGATACTGTTAGTTTTATGGGAATTTGTTGAGGTTGACATGAAATTTAATGCGATGATCATAATCGAATGGCTTCTAGATACCATAGTGATCAACATGGTGGCAGAAACTGTAATGGTACCAGGAAAGGTGGGTGATAATCATGAATGACTTTTGGAATATACATGATTCCAAGACTATCCTTGGTTGGGGGATGTTTATGGATGGAAACAACCATAATGTACTATTTGGTGGCAGGGGGATGACCAGATATGGAAAAACTATGATGAGGGGGTGAAACTGCAAGGGGATGTAACGTAGGCCAAAATACACAGTGGTAAGGGACACAAAGGTCTATTGTTGGTCAACATATTTTCTTGGATACAAATGGCGTTCAGAGTGTGGGAGAATAATGAGATGCTCCAACCAAGGGTAACAAGGGTTGCGATGTGCCAAGGAAAAAAAATGTCATCGAGTGTGATGGCCAAAATCTACTATACTTTCTTGAAACTTAAAAAGTGATTTTTACAATTACCAAATGAATAAATAATGGGGTTGGAAGTATAGGTACAGAATGAGTGCCCAGGGGAAATATGGCTTGGTCGATATGAGGTGCAAGTAGAGAAAGGTGGAGGGTGGGGGCCCCATTAGTTAGTTTATGTACTAGGTACATGGATGGAGGGTGATGTTACAGATGAGAAAGTGATGGCATATGGTATATATGGAAGGTTGATGAGAATGCAGAGGTGCATTAAATGTAACCAAGAATTCGAAGGTGGGAGTCCATTAGTAGGTGGTTAGCATGATGAGGAGGAAGAAATATGAGGTTCTTGCTATGGGATGTAACACTATCAGGACTCCCAATATTAATGGTTAGAATAACACGAGTGTCAATATTCCAAGGGGTCGATAAATGTGGGACAAATCATGGGGGGGGGAGGGAGGATAGCTACAAGATGGTGGTACCAGAAGGAAAATGGAGATGATGATACTGCAGAGCTGGGTGGGGAAACCTGAGGATGATTTTCTAGAGGAATTTTTGGGAAATGAAACTGTGAGCAAAGGGTTGAATGGTATGTCAGTTAGAAATATATGCATGGAGGAGGCAAGAGATGCCATAACTGTTAGCATGACAAGGAGACATAAGTAAAGACCTGCACATTCAAACCAAATACCCGACATGAAACATATCTGCTAAAAATAAAACATGTGTATAAAAACTGCATGAGAAGGAAATGTGGACAGGGGATGCGTACTTATACCTGGGTGGTCGAAGGGGGTCCTCGGGGCTCTGGACTAGAAAGAGAACCCGAGAGTATCATTCTGAAGGTGAGGGAATCTGCATCCCATGGGAGCAAGTGGTGTTAAAATTGGAGCTCGAATGCTCGTGAACGAGTGGAGGAAAGTTGGGCCAAAGGGCGTATATAAGGGCATGGGGCCCACATAGCCACTTCATTTGTACTTGTTGTTGTGGAGGTTAGAGAGTTGTTTCGTGGACATTTTTGAGTGGTGAGAGAGAAGACCCAGTCAGATTCAAGTAGTTAGAGATGTAGGTAAGCCGTCAAAAACTTTTGCATAGTGTAGGTGTGTTTTTGGGAGGGCAGGGGGCTGTACGGATGGTCGTACAACCAATTGTTGGCTAGGGTAGGATATCCGCGCAGGTGATCAAGTGATCCCCACACACATGTGAATGGGTTTAATGATTGAGGCCATGTGAAGTGTGTGACTGTATCGTCGGCGTTCACGCAAATGTGCATGGGGTTTGGGTTTTCAGTCGCGTGGAGGGGAGGGTGAATCTGCGTGCGAATGTTTGACTTAAACAATCGTGTGACTATGGGAAGATCAGTCGTGTACATGCACACGACTATGTGAGGAACATGCCTGCATGAGATATGAGCGGTCTACATGACTGTCTGGAAAAAAAATGCATGGATAAGAGCGATTGTGTATGAAACAATTGCACAGATGGGCACAATTGTTTTATGAAATAGTCGTGCGGAGGAGCGCGACTGTTTTTGGAACAATTGCATGGATGTGAACGACTGTTTATGGAACAATCGTGCAGATGTTCACGACAATTAGAAAAACAATCACGTGGGTGGCTTTGTATGTTTTTTTGGAGTATTTCATGATGAGGAACTGACAGAGTACCTTGTATTGTGGACGCAGGTGACCAGGATGAAAGATAGGATGTCAGTCCAGTGGAGGGAGAGAGATTGGGAGTCTCTCAGGTGATAGGTGGGAACTTATTCTCGGATCATACAACACTTGGCATAGGTGGGATTAATGTGTTTTTTTCATTGCACGTTGATGCGTACCCAGAAGCCCCTCCTGGACTTCATGGTTTGGATGTGGCAGCCTGATCGATAGTGTTTCATGGTGCGGGGGCGAGATTTTCGGATCACCATAGATATAGATATCTATTTTATTATTGGTCTATCGATCTAGAGGGAGGCACTGGAAGAGTAGCTAAGGATGCGGACAGGGGTGCATGTGGAGACATTGGTCCATCGCTACTGCTTAGGGGCGACTGTGATGAGTGGGGGATCCATTAGCATCAACTCGATTGATGACTTGGAGCTCTGGGTATTCGACATGATGGTGGTGCATATATATGGGTCGTTGGGGAACCAACACATTTTAGGGGAGGAGATGGGAGTTGTTGAGCAGGCCATGAATGGTTGTATGTTCGCATGGGCCCGATTGATGTGGGTGTGTCTAGTGGAACAACTGTACTGGTGTGTGGCAGCTAGGGGCGGGGAGTTTTCCTTTGTCTCAATCCTATGTGCATTCATGTTTGAGAGGGTTGTATTGTTACACCCTCAAGCTATTTTGGATCCACCGGTGGCACAAGATCCACAGTTGATATGGTGGGCAACATTGATGCCCCGACAGGGTGGAGGTGTGGCAAGGAAGTACTTTACCCCTAATTTTGAGAGGGTGTGGTGGTAGACACCTCATGTCTTCTACGATTTCCTGAATCAAAGGATGGACTATCGACGACATCCAAACATGTGGCTGCCTTTTAAGGAGGATTGGGATGGTCGAGGTCAATATTAGTGATTACTGCATCTGTAATTTTTTTTTATTGTTTTTCCTATATATGTGTATACTGTTGGTACTGCGACAATTGTACTAGTTGTGGAATGCATATGTTGGACCTAGAGGTCGCGAGGTAGATGCATCCCAGGGATTGGCAGATGAGCAGGATGAGGGGAGGCGGGTCTGGAGACAATGACGTTATGATGATCCAGGGGATGTTCCAACTCATGCAACAAAGGCAGGTCCAGCTGGTGTCCATTGGATAATACAACATGACGCTCATATCTGGAAGATGGAGGAGCTGCAGAGGCACTTTGAGGCTTTATTGGAAGGATTTCTAGAGGACCCATGGTGGCATTCGGTGATACGTAAGGTAGAAGTTGTGGTTCCGAGATATATGAGTGAATGTGATTGACTCAAAATTTCAGAGTAGCATTTTAACTTCCAGGTACTTGCGATAAATACATGGATCACGAACATTGTACATGTTGTTCATCTGATGGACAATCAACTGAGAATATAAGAGTACATAGAGGTGGTGAATACCAAGGTGACTAGCTTATGAGAGAAGGCCAATGACGATGGCATATTCAACTTGGTTATTAGTGGGAGGACCAAGGCATATGCCGCTAGAGTGGAGCAACACATGGTCTGGAGTGTAAAGGGCCAAGGTGGTCGATGCGAGATTCTTGGTCTAGTGGTTGGCTCCATCCATGTACCTGATGTAGTAAGCAGACAAACAATTCATTTGTTAACACAAGGGTACTTAATTAGGCTCATATAGTGAGAGAGCTTGCTATAAAAAATATTAAAAACGACTAGGAAAAAAAGAAAACCTAAGGTAAAGTGGTTATACTCAGGGGAAAAACTTCTTCAAGTATGTCCCATTGACTAGGTCCTTAAGAGTAGCGCCTCCAGGGTGACTTAAGATGTAGGTGCCCTTACTAAGGCAATGTCGGATGACATAGGATCCCCACCGACATATGGATTCAAATTTTCCATGGCCAAGAGTATCATGGGCGATATCGTAGGTGAGGATGAGGTGTCCTTTGGTAAATGACCGAAGGTTAAATTGGTGGTCAAAGGTGGATTTAGTCCACTTTTTGGCTACTTCATTGTTCTATAAGGATTCTCATTGATCTTCATCGAGATATTCAAGAGATAACAATCGTTTCTCCAAGGGTGGTGTATTGGGCAAGAGCTCGATTTTCGTGTGTAATGTTGGGATTTCAAACTCGATGGGAGGACGGATTCAATGTCGTGGACCAAGTGGAAGGGTGTAAAACCGGTGGCTATTTTGACAATTGTTCGATATGCCCATAACGTTGGAAAAATCATATGGTGCCAATTGGTGTTGTGTTTGTCGACGGTGTGTTGGAGCATGGTTTTGAGCACTTTATTGACAACCTCAACTTATCCATTAGACTGTGGATAATAGGGTGAGGAGAACTCATGGGTGAATCCTAATTTGGTTGATAGTTCTACGAAGAATTCATTCTTGAAGTGCTTGCCATGGTTAGTGACTAACTATAGGGGGAATCTGAAGTGAGAGATGACATGGTTGAAGAAAAAGCGTGGCGCGGTGTCGACCATATTGTTGAACATGGGCATCGCTTTGGCCCATTTGGTAAAGTAGTCAACGACGACTACTATGTCCCTTTGTCTTTTACTGGACGGAGGATTGCATGTCATGAAATCGATGCCCCATTTACAGAAGGGGTCGGCCATGATTATGAGGTGTAAAAGGGCAGGTGGTGCCCGAGCCTTTTATGCATACAAGTGACATTTGTCGCACCATTTAACTGCATGAATGCAGTCATGAAATATTGTGGGCCAAAAGTAACTTGCTCGAATGATCTTTTGGGAAGTGGACATGCCAGATAAATGATTGTCGCATGCTCCACTATGACAATCATTCATAATTGTCTCAGCCTTATCTAGGGTGAGGCAACATCGAAGAAGCGTGTCGACGCCTCTACGGTAGAGGACATCGTCTATGAGGAGGTATAGTGAGGCTTGGTTTCGAATGCGATGACAATCGTCACAAGATAAGTGGGGCACAAAATTTTGAGTGTGAAGGTAGACAAAAATATCACCAGTACCATGGGTCTGTGGAGGAGATGAGGAATAAATGCTCGTCCAAGAAATTTTCATTGAACGGGAGGTCGACGAAGTCAGAGGGTAAGTCTACAAGGAGTTCAGCAAGAATGAGGGATTTATTGCTCTTGGGGGTGATAAAATATAGGTTGTATTCTTGAAGGATGACGATCCAACGAGCGAATTTTCCATTGATCTGGCAACGACTTAATAGGTAATGCATGGGGTTGGAATTGTCGACGACTTTGGTGGTATGAAGTAAGATATAATGTCACATATTTTGAACTGTGAGAATGACTACAAGGGATAACTTCTTGTCGTGATTGTACTTAAGGGGTGGCCTAGAGAGGTTCTTGTTGATGTAGTATATGACGTGTTCGCATTAGTTGTTGATGACCTGCATGAAGACTCCAGAAACTGAGACGTCAGAGGCAGATATATAGAGTATGTAATCCCTATCATAGTCTGGGGGAATGATCAAAGGGGCTTTGCTAAGTGTCTCTTTTAGTGAATCAAAAGTGGCCTGGGCATGATGGTCCCAATGAAATGGGATGTCACGATGGAGCAAGCATAGGAACCCATGGGCGTGAATGGCGTAGTCAGGTACGAAAGTCTCAAGAAGTTTTCTTTGCCTTGGAGGTTTTGCAACTGGCATAAGTTCCTGGGAGGGGGGATCTCATTGATTTCCTGAACTTTAAGTGGGTCAACATTGATACCCTGATGGGAACTATGAAGCCCAACGAGTGGTCTGTAGTGACGTAAAAGACACATTTCAGTGGGTTGATTCGTATGTTATACCTTCGACAACATTCAAAGATGATCCATAGGTCTTCTATGTGTTGAGAACACTTCTTGGATTGAGCATTGAGGTCGTTCAAGTAGGCAAGGATGATGTGAGCGAGATCATGGAAGGCATATGTCATTGAACATTGGAAAGTGGCCACGACATTTTTGAGGCTAAAGAGAATGATGCGATAGACAAAGGTGCCCCATGGGGTTGTAAATGTGGTTTTGTATTGATCTTTCTGTCGGATGTGGATCTGATTGCAGCCAGAAAATTCGTCCATGAGGAAGAGGACTTTGTGACTAGCACATGCATCGATAACTTGATCGATAAAGGGAGTAGGGAAGTTGTCTTTGCAACAAGCTTGGTTGAGGTCACTAAAGTCGATGCAAATGCGGATGCTGCATTTTTTTATTATTGACCAGAATAGGGTTAGATTACTAGGATGTGTATGCAATGGGGTATTTGAAGCCAGTTGTATGGAGTTTGTCAATCTCAGCTTTGATCACGATGGCTTTGGATGGGTGAAGGGGGCGTTTCTTTTGGCAGACAAGGGCAACGTCAGGCCAAGTATCAATTTGATGTTCAATAATGGTTGGGTCTAACCCTGACATTTCAGTGTATGACCAAGAAAACACATCTCAATATTCCTGAAATAAGGCTTTGTACGCTATGATTTCCTCTGGGGATCATGTTGCCCCCAGTGTGATTTCTTCTACGACATTGGGTTTGACCAAAATGTTGATTTTTATGGTAGGTGATATATTGGCCATGTTACCTTCCTCAAACGTGTATGGGTGGGAATTATATTTTTGAACCAGTCTATATGACTAGAAGAGATGAAATTTTTTTCATTGACGGTGCATACAGGGGCGTCTGCGGATGGGTGGAAGATGTTATGTGCCAGAAAAAGGGATCAATGATGAAAATCATCCCAGGGGTACTCGGGTGTGAATAAGACTTCTAAAATGTCTTCATTGGGATGAAAGGTGATGGAGTACAAGGAGTCTGTAACTATTGTAGGTGGGTTTTCGAGATTTGTGGGTATAGTCGATAAAGGTTGGATGTCGTTATTGGTTCCTAAGGTAGATGGACCTATGGGAAGTGATGAGGTGTTGTCGGTAGACGTCATGAATCAAATCTTCCTATATGAAGTAGATGTATTGTGGTGTGGAGGGGGAGGGATCTCATAAACTGATGTTATNGGGGGGAGTCTTCGCATTGTGATGGGATGGTCAACATATTAATGGAAGAGAAGTGGTCCTGTCCTAATTGTTTGTACGGTG
Organism: Picea sitchensis; assembly: GCA_010110895.2. Classification (NCBI taxonomy): domain Eukaryota; kingdom Viridiplantae; phylum Streptophyta; class Pinopsida; order Pinales; family Pinaceae; genus Picea; species Picea sitchensis. The sequence continues at coordinate 24,580 of SNQJ01S0069167.1, read as the reverse complement.
ATCGTTTACAGTCATATGCACCAAGGATGGTACATGTGGTGTAATGAGTGAGAGGGGGTCCCTCCAGCGTGTGTGTCCCTTGATGATGAGTGACATCGGTATGTGCAATGGTCCATCTGATATCATAACATGCAAGGGCATCGCATGCACTCATTCAGTGACATAGAGATATATAAAATGTCAGTAACAGGTTGTACGAATGAGATGGTTTGGGATGACTTAGGTAGTGTGGTTTGGCATACTACTTCTAAAGTGTCCCAAAACTGAGGGAGGGTTGGGCAATGGTGTGTATAATGATCATATTGAGAAAAAATGGCACAAGCAAGCATGGTTCTCAAACTGGGAGGTTTGGAGGAAGAAGGTTCTTGTGAGGATGGTAGTGCTACTAGGGTGGGTTGTAGTGGTGTATTTATGGGTGTTGGAATGAGATTCCACAACTTAGGTAAAGAGGGGCAGATATTGGTAGGGTGTCCAATGGTGTTGCACAAGGCACATGGAGTTGGTATGCGGGGTGGGGAAGGCAGGGAGGGTTCCTTATTTTTACATTTGCCTCGTTGGTTGGTGGTGGTGCTGCTTGTTCCAAAGGTGGTGTGTCTTTTGTTGGTGATGTTAACGCCAACTGTGGGACTGGTTGGGTAAGTGATTGGGTGAGCCCCTGATTGCGACAATGAGGCCACAAGTTGTGGTGGAAGGGATAAACTTGGCACCATAGTAGGTGGTTCTAGGTACCATACAGGGATAGAAATGACCATGTTAGGTAAAGTGAGGGTAACTGCAACTTGGTATGATATTATGCTAAGGGGGGGTAAAAGAAGGGAATTTGGGTGATGGCCTCGGGAACCGTCTGCCAAACGGAGATTTGACCCATGGGTGGTGAGTTCTCTGATGTTCCTTCATGAGGAGTATGTATTGGGAGTTCGTTAGGGAGTGTTAAGGTGGGGGGTAGTGGAGTTGGATCAGATCTTAGAGGTTGGGAGGGTAGTTATCTCGATCCCATCATCCATGAAGGTGCATACTGCGGTCGTAATAGGGGGGGGGACCTTGGTATGTACCCATCAAATATGGATCCTGAAATAAGCCTGGTTCGACATCTATCATGGGGACTAAGTCGGTGCTAGAGAAAATCAGTGGCATGATGTTATCAATATGTTCTTATTGGTTGGGTTCATGGTGGGTTAACTAATCTATGGTGTCAATTTTCCCGTTGTGGGGGAAGATCATGGTATGAAAGACCAATGAAGCTACCGCCTGCATGGTGTACATGCAGCTTCGTCCAAAGAGGATATTATAATCTAAATTGGCGTCAATGACTTTGATGTCAATGAGAATTATTTTCCCCCCTAACTCTATCGGGATGTTTTGATAGAGACCTTCTAGTTGGGATGGGAGACCATCATAAGCTCAAAGCATGATGGTAGAGGGGATCAACTCGGGTGAACCAAGTTACTTCCAAACTGATTTGGAAATGATGCATGTGGATGCTCTTTCGTCGATGATGCGGCGATTGAATGTGATGTTCCATATTTTGATCGAAATATAGAATGTGACTAATGATGGAAGTCGTGGGTCTTCCTTTTCTAAGTCAAATGTGATTAAACGGGTTTCGGCTGGATCAACTGCCCCCAACTGTGAAATTAACGTCTTTCGTTGGGAAGGGCATGTTTGAAGTACTTCCATAACTGACATGGCAGCGGGTGATTGAGTGAGGTTATCAATAAGACTGTAGTTGTGGGTGGCATGAGCATGGGGGTTGTGTACATTTATGCACAAAGGTGCATGAGGCATGTGGGTGATGGCACCAATGTTAGGATGAGGTATCATCAATGGTTTCCCAGTTGGTGGTTGGGGAGTATCCACATGAGTGGGTAATGGATCAGGGGACATACTGTATTGGCGACTATGAGTTTGTAAGAGGATTTCCTCTTACAAAGTGAGGAGGATACTGCGGTCAGTGGTGTTCCCCAGGTGGGATTTCTTAGGTGGAGTGAACTGCCCTTGTAGTGGTGGGCATTGAACCCTTTTTGGTTGAGTACTAATGATTCCTTGATGTGGTATATGGTTATGTAACACTGTCGGTGGTGGTGGCGGTATATAAGCGGTTGGTCCTTGAGGTGGAATTTGAGGGTTGGGAGCCCATTGGGGATTCATGACATCCTTCATCCGTTTGAAATCAACAATTTGGGGGAAATGGTGAGTGTAATGGACATATTCTCCGTATAGTGCACAAGGGTAATTGGTTCGAAGGTTGTTATTTCTTCCTTGTCAAGGTTGACCATTATGATTTCCCCCTTGGGGGGTTTGGGTTGGTTGGCGTTGGTTGCCTCCAGCTCGGGGGTTTTGTTGGGGAGGGTTCCCTCCTTGTCCCTGGCTCATGTTCTTTCCTTCTTTTGGTTATTGTTGGGTTGGTTAGGCGGATTGGATATATTCAACTGTTCAAAAGTCTGAACCTATTGAAGAGGGGAAGGTTGGATGAAATGAACTCCTTCCTGGTGTTGTCCATGTGGAGGTGTGATAGAGTGTGTTGGACCAGAAAAGGGATAATAAGGGTTACCCTGTGGGGGCCCATATGGGTTGTAAGAAGTGGAGGTATCTTCATTATTACTAGGTGGATAAGATGTTGTTGGATGAGGGAACAAATACGGGATAAGAGATGGTTGGGGAAGGGATGTGGGTAATTAGGTACCCATGGGGGAAAGAGGAGGTGCCATGAATGGTGGTGGAGGGGGTGGGGGAGGATAATATGACACTCCCCCATATGGTTGGAAATATGGGTTGGTCCCATATGTGGGTACTGACTGTGTGTGTGGTTGAGTATGATCCATGGAGCCAATCAACCCATCAATAACATGTGATGTTCCCGGTTTGTCTTGACCAAAGGGCAAGGAACGAGGAGCATCTGGAAGGAAAATGTATAAGTACCCGGACTGGGAGTAGATGAGGTCCAACTATTGAGCTTTAGTGATGGATTCGTCTTCTATTTGGGGGAGGGTTGTGGTGACATCTTTTGCAAGGGTGGGAACGAGCGATCGAAGGAACCAATCTAGCCTTTGTTGTGGGGTGGTGTCCGCTTTATAAAAGTTGTGACGTCTACGCCACTCATGAATATGGTCTGAAATGTTAGTAGAATTATTTTGTTTGCATTCTGACATTATTTCAGACACAGTATCATGATGAATGGGAAGTTGGAAAAATGACAGGAATGCTTTGTCTAGTGACTCAAATGTGGAGTGGGCTCCAGAATTTTCATCATCGTACCATTTAGTGGTTGTGCTAGTGAAGGTTCTTTGAAAAAGTTGTAGACAAATGGAATCTTCCGTTATACGATTGGAAGAACACCACAAATGGAAGCACATTATATGGTTGGAAAGGTCCTCCCTAATTTTCCCTTCAAACTTAGGGATGTTGTAGGGTAATTTTGTACGAATATTTGGCCAAGCGAGGTCATGTGAGATGGGATAATTCGTCAGTTTGGTTAGATCGGGGATATTGAGTGAATCCAAAAAGGGCATGATAGGAGTGGGATCCTGCCATGTTATGGGAGGAAGTGGTTCCTCGAGAGCTTGCGCTTTGTGGTAAAGTTTGAGCTCTGCCTCCTTCTGGTGGAGGGTTTGTTTGTGAGTTGCTTGGGATATGGGTTCTAAGAAAAGTGGCTCCTAGTAACCCTGATCCTAGTACCGTGGCACTAAATGGTGTGTGTGATGGTATTGTTGATGTCTCGGGGAATCTTGGAACACAACCCAAAATTGGGGGAAAATTTCTCAAGCGTCTGTAATGACAGGGATATTGTGGTTCCCCTATAATTCTAGCATAGAAGTGAATGTGTGTAAATGGTGATGAGGGATGGTAGGACAAGATACCTTCAAATTACTTTAAACAATGTATTCATAAAATTGCATGCACTCCAAATGGTGAAAAAGCATACATCAAGACAATGTAAAAGTGGTTTGATATTTTGTAACTCCTCGTGGGGGAATAAAAATCAAATGCATGTGTCTAATCCGACGTAATGTCCTTCCTCTCAAAAGCACCAGACCTCCAAAAACTCTCTCGACAGTGGGGCTAGAACCCACTTGAGGAGCAACTAGTCAAGAGATGAAGAATTAGTTATAGTGAACGGTGAAGGGGGCATATCCCGGAAGTACTAGCGATATTTCTTGACAGTCATCCACAATCTGATTGAGGTGTGATTGCAACCCGCAATCACCAACTTGGGTAGATAAATCCTAAATTTTGGCTACTAGGCTACCTCCATCAAGCACGTCATTTATATTTTCGGCCTTAGAAATCGATCACATGTTGGATGATTTCCAAGGGTTGGGTGACCCAAGGAGGAATGCAAAGAACAACTGGACCTCGACCTTCGACCCTTCACAGGTGTCTCCCTGCCTTATGGTGTAGGAATAATTGAGTGGGAGGATTTTGGAACCCTAATTCACAACTTTCTAAGTTTCAAAATGAGGAATGATGTTGGGGAGTTATTTGGATCCCTATCCCCAAAATTGTAACTTAGACTACCAAATTCCTTTGTGTTCCCCCTTGTGGAGGTTTAGAAAGTGGGTTGATTGTGGTTGTTTTTAGAATGCGAAAGAAGGATGTGAAGTTGGGGTCATGGACCAATTTCGTTTTTATGGAGGTGTGCACAAAGACCCTTTTCTAAACAAATGAAGCCCACAAGAGTTTCAAGTATCTAGCAAAAGGATTTTTGAATAAGTGAGAGCGTGTGCAAGGAGTGGTGGTGGTGAAACAATTTTTTAAAAAGTTAAATTCAAGATTTTAGCATGGTGGACATCGTGTGGTCCTTTACATTTCTTGTTTATATAACTTACTAGATTTGTTCAAAATAACCCTTGCAAACAAAAGGAAATCCCAAGCTATCATGGTGGATATGATAATCCTTACTCAGACCCTTTATCTTCCTAAGGTATTTTGTAATCTAGAAAACTTGAAACTAGTCCTAGATTGTGAGCATGTGGGCATGTGTGGGCCCTTACAACTTCTTTAAACTCCCTAGGTGACTTACTCTAAGAATTTGAAAACTATCCTAGAATTGCATGCATGTGGGCATATGGGCCCTTACAACTCTTTTAATTCTCAATTAAGTAAGTTCAGAGGATTAGCCTCTTTTTTTCAAATGATTTGATTTTTCCAAGGTCGATGGAGATTTATATAAGCAACCTCTTTTTTTTTATTTCCAAGATCACACTAAGGCGTGAGGAAAGAGCATACTCCAAGATTGATTTAGATGGCCTTCTAGTCCCAATTTAATATGATGACTTTTGTAAAAATGAAAGCTTTTTGAAACTCAAATGCAAAACTCATTAAGCCATCCACGTGGCAAGCAAAGAAATTAAAGATATCATGGTTTATTTTAGTCTCCCTAATTACCTATGTGTGATGGATGCAAGAATGAGATCTCAGTATGCTTATATTGGATTTTACAAAGTGCTAAAAACAAATCTAAACTACAGAGTGGCAGTGGGCAATTCAAGCCTTACGATTTTGTAAAAATAAGACAAGTGTGTGACAGAACCAAAAACATTCACTTGCAGAGTGCGGACCACGCATTTGGAGAGTTATGACATAGCACAAATGTGCACGGACTATACGTCTATTCATCCCAAACCCGTAGGCATGCAGAAAATTTGGTGGGGCAGAATTTTGAAAAAACTCGCTCTCTATGGGGTGAAATCATGCTCTCTAATGGTGAGATCTAGGTCGGTTTTGACCCATGCACATGCAAATAAGTAAGAAAGAACACTCTAACAGCCTAATTGGAGAAAATTTTAATTCAAATCCTGAGTATGGTCACCAATTTGTTGGGTTCCTTTTGTCACAAGAGTGGGAAAAAAGAGGTCCCTTAACTATCTAGTTAGGCCATCTAGAAAGCACAACAGAGAGTTAATTGGTTAATTGGTTAATGGATCAACTAACATATATAAACAAGAAATAAACAACAATGAAATAAATATAAGCTAAACAAATAATAACTTGAAATGGATGCACAAAGAAAACACAAGAGAGATATACCAAGTAAACTGATCTTCGAATTGATACTCCTTGAAGAAATATGGGAACTTATGAATCCCCTCTTCCTCCTTGGGAAGGCTCTTGAGTCCCAAAGTACAGATTCTTATTTCTACTATCAATGAATAACAGAGGAAAATGGTGAAGAAAGTGTGATGAACTACTCAAGAGGAGAGAGCTCTAACACTTGCTATGAATGCTCAAAGCTTTCCAAGAGGAAGGTGGCTTCCCAAAGCTAAAAATGAGCAGCATAACAATACTCAAATGCTTCTTCCTTTTTGCATAAAATGGCCCTTTATTTATAGAAGGATGCCAAGCTTTTTCTCAACTGGTTCTAAGTGTGAATGGGAAGCCCTTAGAGGTACTTCACATCCCTTTCAGTGATCCCAAGGTGAAATTTGAGGGCGAGTTTGGGTATGGGGGAGGTTCCCTTCATCCCAAAAATGGTTGAGGCCCAACAAAATTCATTAATGCACCATTTCAACGTCCACGTAGGTCTTTCTACTATTAGTCACAAACTGTGTGCATTGTACACTGTGTTAGCCTGTGCAGATGTGCGCGCGCGGCTTTGACGGAATGTGCATGGATTTCTAGAACCACTTTTGTATAGTTTTTTTTTATTTTCTTGCCAAAACTGAATGTAATCCTTCCATGTGTTGATATTATGGTAGCTGCGGGAGGTATTTACCTCCACGTGTAAACCTGACGAGTATAGAATACTTCGAGAAGCAAGAAGAAACCCTAATGAGTTGGCTAATAAACCTAGAAGACTTGTCGGCTTAAGAAGATAATTTATATTAGGTTATTAGCCTCCAAGAGAAGAAGTCGGCCAGAAATAATAATATATACTGAACAAACAGATACCCAGAATGAGAAGTCGGCCCAGACAGTTAGCCAGAATTAGTATAATTACAGGAGGCTAGTTCTCATTCTGGCAGGCAGTCTTAGAATTGCAGAGCAACACTTGTGCGCACTGCAGTTGCCCAGTTTATGCGCAGGTTTGTAAGAGAGTTGTCGTTGCAGCTGTTGCAGCTAGCCGTTACACTTGGAATATCTCTTGGCTAGGGTTTGGACTATCTGATCAGCTCTTGTTGATGCGTTATCCTTGGGGAAAGGTGCGCTACCCTTTGTTTGGCTATCTATCCTAGGGTTTGCTTTCAGAGTGTTTCTCTGTCAATGTTAAGGTGCTCAAAAGGTGGCTTCAGCCTATGGTTGGGTGACAAGGGTATTGTCAATGGTAAAACAAGCACATCCACTTATATTCTAACAGGTTATGGGCCCACACCTCCTTCATTCAGTCTAACCGCTAGAAGGAAACATAGCCAGAAGGATATTAAGCTCATTGAAGCACTACCACTAGGGTTACTAGCAGGTGCAGTTGCAGAAACCCTAATCCTCTCGTTGAGACACCTTAAGTGAAGAGATTGATCTAATATCCTGACAGATCAGTGCACCCTATCCTAGCGCATCTCGTGGTACTCTCAGCAAGCCAAAACGTCAAGTTTGAGTTTGTAGTCAAATCTAGGGTTTGACCAAGTCAAAGAAACCATGACTTATTCTATGAAGTCGGAGAACAAGTTAGATGGAGCCTCTAACTTCAGAGTGTGGAAGATAAGGATTGACCTCATCCTTTCCAAGAATAAAGTGTTGGATATCATGAAAGGAAATATTGTGGAACCAGAGTTTGAAGAAGGAAAAGAGAAGGAACCACAAAATGTTGCAGTTATGGAGAAGTTCAAATACGGTGACATCAATTCCATGAGTATCATAGTGGAATCTATAAAAGACCACTTGATACCCTAC
>SNQJ01S0069164.1:39105-57675 GCA_010110895.2 Picea sitchensis | reverse complement strand
TCGAGCACAACTGCCTTCTAATCTCGAATGATCTCCTCCTCATTCGACTCAACGGGCTAACAATTTACCCAGAATAGGGAGCGCTCCCCCAAAAGGGGTATCAGAGCGTTGTAGCGCTCCTGGTGTGCCTTGGAAAAGCGCCAACGCTCTTAAGGTGAGCACCGCTCCTCCAGAAGGGACTAAAGGGCGTTATAACGCTCTTTGAACTATAGTAGAGGAGCGCCAGCGCTTCTGCAGCTATAGTAGGGGAGCGTTCCCCCTCCAAATCAGTGTTTCAGGGCCTCTTTCAGGTGTCAAGAGTTATTTGATTCCAGTAGATCAGTTCTTGATCTTCAAATCAGTCATATGAGGTGTCATAAGTGCCTTCTTAGCGTCATTATCATGGTATCATGTCTGAACATTGTTTGCGACACTAATAATCAACTTGCGACACTTGCGAAAGTTGTAGGGAAGATGCGACACTTACGACGACTGATAGGGACAATGCGACACTTATCCATTTGAGCAATTTTGACCTGTAACAATAGTCACTTCGTACTGCTGAGTTTCTTTCTTCAGATCCGAGGGTAATACTCCTTCAACATATGGACTAGGTATTTTAGTCTTTTGTGGTTCCTCTAATGCACTTATAGCTTCGACGTCCAAGTCCCTGGTGTCCAATAGCTTATATCTGTTCTCTTGTTATTCCATCAAGTAGGTGATCCTTCTAGTCATAAATTCCATGAGTTCTTGCTTCTTCTGTTCTAGGGCTTCCTTTTCTTCTTTTATTTGGATCTGGTCTTTTTGAATCCAAATCTTGCCTAACAAAGCTGGAAATGGGGAATGGTCCTCAATAAATTTAATAAGTTCGAATTCTTCCTCTGTTGAAGCTCCATGGATACTCATAGCTATCTGGGTAATCCTCCCACATAGGGTTACCATTTTTCCTTTAAACAACCCTATTTTTCCTAGTGAAGGAACCATAGCAGGCCTTCCTAGGGTTTCCCACGTGATTTTTGTCATAATGTTCATCTATGTTTCCTCATCCATAGCACAGTCAGTGTCGAAGTCTCCTATTCTTAATTCAATTTTCTCCTTTTCTTTGAAGATCTATGAAAAACTGGCATCTTTATGTTCATTAAGGGTTTCTTTCATTTTCAGTAACATAATCTATGATTCTTTCTGAGGTTCTTCTATAATATTAGTCTCTTGATCTCCTTCAGGGTTTGCTTGCTCCATATTCATCTTTTCAAGTCTAGAAATCATTCTAGGGCATTCCAGTACTTCATAGTCCCTAGCTTTACAACATAGGCAACTAGGTTTTATCCCAGGGCATTCCTTAGCAACATGTCCTAGTCTTCTGCAATTGTAACAAAGAGTTAATCCTCTCTTTCTCTTCAATGATCCCCAACTTTTCCTGTACTACACGCTAGGATCATAATGGCTAGCCTGCAAAAATTTCTTTCTAGGATCCTGCATCCACTCGTTAGTCCAGACATTCTTTCTATGCATATATATAACATATATTTCATTATCCTTATCAGATCTATTCATATCAAACGTTCTTTCATCTAAAAATGCCCTAGATTTCAGGCTAGGACAAAATTTATCAAGCATACCTAAATTCATGCTTCAGAAACAAAAAGTTCCACTTATTGAGCACAAAGCTTCCAGATCTAAAACCTTTCACTATTCTTACCTTTATCGGAGCACAAAGCTTACATATATTACCTCTTTTCTTCAGATTTGGATTCTTTTCTTCAGCACAAAGCTTCGTATGTTGAGTAGAGTACAACGCATCAGAGCAATAGATCTACGCATAGAGTTTCCACAAGTTCAGGATGAATCTTTGCACAAAGATTCTTCTTCCTTATTTCCCAGCAATCACAGTTTCAGGTCCCGACAACGAAACCATTTGTTGGCATAGGGGCAGACCTAGGGTTCAACACTACAACAATGTACCAACAAAACCCTAACTACCGACCCTTTCGGCAACACCTGCGAAGCAGATGAAGTCTCACCTGAGGTAGAGGCAGGGGTGGTTGCAGGACTCAGGTGTCTGCAACCTTAGCTGGGATCCAGATCTATGATTACACACTTAACAAATAACTTAGCATCAATAGTTCACCTAGAATTAACCCTTATTTCACTCCGGAGATAACATAGAGCATTGCAGTATATACTTAGATCTAAGATGATTAAGCACTTAGCAGCATACAATAGACTAGATCTGGTAGACCAAGCACTTAGCAACTTCATACACATCAAATCTATCATCTATACACATCTAATAAGCACAAAGCATAGGTAAATCTATCTAAACATGTTATAACACTTAGAAAGAGAGGGAAAATACATGTAAGTAACAACACAAAGCATGACACACATATTTACGTGGTTCACCCCCACCCTGGGGCTATGTCCACCAACTCTTATTCTCTATTCTTGATGGCCAATTGGTTACAAGCACAGATCCTCAAAAACCTACTCCACGTAGGACAGGAGATCTGCATAGCTTGCTAGATCCTCCTTCCTCGAGTAGCTCTAAGCATAAAACCTCCTTACAATCCATGCACTTAGCACTTACAATACTTTCACTCAACTCTGTAAGTATATCACACAGATCAGCTCTTAGCACTAAGACACTTCTCAAGTGTCCTAAAAAAATCCCTTCTTACATAGCCTAGACTTCTACTTATACATTACAAAAAGGGGCCTAAACATGGGTAAACCCATGGGTCGACATCCCAGTCCTGTTACATTATCCCCAAAAACCCAAAAAGGACCCAAAAAGGGGTCTATCTTCCACGATCTCCACTTCACGTTGCGCTCCATCTTTGACAGGCTGTTGAATCCCCAAAAATGGTCAAATATGACCAAGTGTTCCTCAAAAATTGGTCAAGGGCCAATACAGGGTCTTCCATTTTACTACCTAAAATGCACCAAATCTGTTAAGCAGTGTAATGATGGCGCTATGAATTCCATAGGTTGTTACCAAATCCATTTTCATGTTGGATTCTACCAAATATGTCAACGTTGAAGTGATGTAGCTGTGAATTATGATGGCGCTACCGAATTGCATGTAGACGCACAGGCGGACGCTATCGAAATTTTGTCAAAGACCAAATTGTGCAGATTTATTTTTGGACGCTTCTACCAGTTTTGAGTGACTAACTTAAAACTTGGATTCATGAGTAAGAGATATGAGACAACTGTAGGAGGCACTTTTCCTGTGATCTTTATAACCCTGAGGGGCTTTTGTTTTTGTAAACATTTCTGTTATTGAAGGTTCATGATATCTGTATTATCAGATTGTATCTCTTGTTTTGTTTTCTAACTTGTCTTCTTACTTGAATGAATTGTACACCTTGAGGATCATGGTTTCCTTCGATTAATGGATTCTTGAGCATATGAGGATCTAATGTATCTTGCCTATTAGTCATTTTTTACATTCAAGTACCTTGGATTGATTTATGCAGAGAGGATCTCTGCTTTATGTATGGTCTTATTTGTGTTATCATTTTTCTTCCTCTATTTAACAAACCTTTATCTGATATGCAAATTAATTGCATTTAATGAGCAGGGTGTTTTCTTGACTCCATATCCCAATGGTCCCTCATTAACTTACAACAACATACTTTCCTTTCCCTTCCTTGTTTTATTTTTCTTGATCCACAAAACCAATAAATTATTTTTATTTCTATGTTACCAAGCTTACTCTCATTTGCAGTCTGGGAGTGACTCTTGGAGTGCTAACACATGGGAAGGAAGATTCCAACCTCCCACTGTGACAGTTGGTTGAGGGATATGACCCCCACCAAACGAAAATTGAGAGTAAGGAGGCATCATGCCCCCAGACCCAAAACTAGGATTCACATAAGAAGGAGAGGGAGAGGATGGAAAGTGTGAAAATATGTCTAGCATACCAAGAGAAAAATGATTAGAGACCAAAGGTATTGACTGAGTATCATGATTTTGCGTACCACTAGAAAATACAAAAGGATTTGTCCCAATGGAATGAGAAAATACCATGGGTTGGGTAATGCTAAATGAGGAAGTCATGGGGGCTCAACTAACCATAGAAATGAAGACTCACGACGTAATAAAAAAATCATAAGTCCAACTAACAATAAAAAATCACACCAAAAATAAACAAAAAGGCCAATATGCACAGAAACATGATATAATAGCTAAAAATGGGTCTGCTTCACTAGAGTAGGTATGCCTCACCCAATAGGGGCCTGAGACTCCCTTCAAAAGATTGGAGGTATTAGAATCAATTATAAGGGACCTCGTGGGATTAACAATGTTGTTGGTAAGATCCCCCCGGAGAGGTAATCCTCCATAAAGGTTGTGTGTTGTCTGACCCTTATCTAACTCAGAGTACCTGCAGAATAACCCATGCAAGTAACCTATGTGGCTACCTATGCCAAGCAACTAAAGCCACCACGATATAACCAATGTTCAGGTGAACCGTCGTAAGTCAGGTCCATGGTATGGGCAGGGTAACAAACCCTAAAACATTGAAATCATCGCCTCTCACAGAGGTAAAGGTACTAGCAAGAACCCCATATACAAATAGATCCCGAGAAATATATCTGACGCTAAGAAGGTATTAGAGGGATATCTCTGCAACCAACTTCACGCGACCTCGTTCTTAACTCTAGTGTGAGTGGAGCATCTTGATGCCACTAATTATAAAATGGATTTCAAGACTCCCTTAGTCAGACACATATGTCGAGTTTAATAGCCTTGGAGAATTTTACTCACAAAATCCTATTCCAAGGCTCTATATCTTAAGCTAGTTTATGTACCCTGAAAAAATAAAATCATTTCTCATCAATTTTAAATTAATCAGTGCTACTTTTAATGGATTTTGTTTACTCAAAATATGTGTTCATGAAACTAATGATTTTATGAATCAACATATAAAATAAATGAATATGAACATAAAGCTAAGTCCTAAACTTCAATTCTAAAAAATGATAAGCTTTTAAAAAATGCAACTTTCAATTCAACTCTACAATTTCAATACGATATAATCTTTCCATACATGTATCAAGATAGATAATAAGAACCCAAAAGATCAAATCCCACAATGAAAAATGTATTTTTTTTTTGTATATTCAATATAAAGGAATGAAAATGCAAGGACTGAACAATAGCTTGATATATAGACCCTAATGTAAGAAAAAGAGACAAACCAAGTAGGATACCAAGAAGCAAACACTCATCCCAAGATGCAAGGACAACTAATGAAAAAGATGATGAGAAAGAAAAACTGCCTGAAAATTAATTCAAAGAAAGGTTTCCTATCACTCTGCAAACACTTAACAGTTATGATAGAGACCCAAGAAGACTCAACAACCATCAAAAATCACCCAACAAACACTAAACTCAAAAATCAAGCAAAAAAGGATGATGTACACAACTGTTTAAGAAAAAACCATGTATGTACACGCCCTATAGAATGACATCTTGTGTATGTACGTTGCACACATCTGTCAAGGGAAAAATCATGTATATGAATAAAAAAAATACCAGGTTAAGGATAAGGCTAAGAAACTCAAACTCAAAATGAAAATATGTTGTCAAGCAATCAAACGACAAGGAAAATCAAGCTAACAGAGAGAAATTTAAGCAGAAAAACACTCCAAACCCCGAAATAAATATTCTCTCCCTAATATGGTCGCCAATTATGTTACAAGGAAAATCACTCTATGGAAAGGGGTAAACCATAACAGACAAAAATGAATGTAGAAATAAACTCTAACCCCAAGTATTCTATATAAATGTAAATTCCAATTAAGACAAGATAAAGAGCCTACCTCGTTTGGGCATTCAAAGAATACCATTGTTGAGCACTCGAATCAAAGCTCTATACCTGCAACTTGTCCTCAACAACCAATATATGCAAGCATATGGTGACAATATATAAAGTTAGCACATACAATAGCATAATCCATTAACATTCATAACAAATATGCCCATGGAATAATAATTCAAATATTTGCAAGACATCAATGGACGAGAAAAGAGTATTTATATTAAAATATGATCAACATAAGTGTCTGAAAATCAAAATTCCATGTTGGCACGTCTCGAAACCGAGAAATTAAGTCCCTTCTAGTTGGGCCTCCACCACTTCAATCCTCCACCAAAGGAAAGCTCATATAAAAGAGATAATGAGGTTCTCCATAAAATATGGAAGAGATTGGGGGTTGAACAATGTTTTCAGAATTTAAAGGATAAAGGGATGCACACTCAATATGAATTGAATAATTTCTCCAGGGTAACTTAAAAGTTGATTTCTCTCCTCTTCCACGACTTGGATATGGCTCAATTTATAGCCTTCAAATGGACCTGAAGAGCCGAGTCAGAATGTTTCTAGTATATGGAAGGTCAAGGATCATGGATCTTGTGACGTGACATGGAAAGCCAACACAATTTTTTATTTTGAACACCAAACCTAATATACACGGGTTGTAGTGGTGCAACCTACATATACGCATGTTGCATAACTGTTAGGGTGTGTATATGTGGAAAAATGTGATTTTTATCTCTGGGAAGTGCAAAAGGGGACTTCAAGTCTGCATAGGGAAATGGAAAAGGTCTTCTGAGCAAGTTGCATGGGGTGAGGAAAATATTTCTATAACATTTCTATTCTCCATGCTGAGTAATATATCTCATCAAAGAGGGGAACTTCATCTGCATGTTCATCCATTTGTGTGTCCATGGATGTCCTTCAATCTTGTAAGTCTTATGATGAAGGCCTTCTCTGATACTAATTATTGGACACACCGACCAAACTGAGAGGGGGGGTTGAACAATGTAGGGCTCTTTTTATGACGTCTTTACAAAACACTTTTGTTAGCAATCACCATTTACTCAGTATTCATTACTTTCATTTATAACTACTTGTTTGTATGCAATCATATCTCAACAGCAAACATCATCAATAAACCATCACCATAAACAACACAAGGCACACAAAAAATATGTATAAGTTTTTTTTGTATTACGGACTACAATCCTTGGGGTTTATCAACATCAGTTGAAAAATAGCAACAAATCCACAATCATGGATGCTCCTCATACATACACAATCATAGAACATGGATATATCACAATCGCAACATAACTAAACTACTCAACCAACCAACTACCATATTCAGACATCAATACACATATACAAGGAATTCCTCAAGAATTCACCATACCATGAACACGCATAAACATCAAGAAAATATGTACTCATACCATAACCTCTGTAGCATATCTGAACCTATAGAATGTTTATTTGGAACTTGTTTCAGACTTCAGGAACCTAACATCATCATCCACTCAAATCTTCATAACTTTTTCACATGTACGTGCTCTCCCTTTACTGCAACCTGTGTATACATGTGCCTTACTTCACTGCAGACCACGTACGTATGCACCCTGGCTCATTGCAACCCATGTACGTATGTTCCCTAGCTCACTACAACCTGCGTACTCCTTCAGAAAACTAAGGTTTTCTGAACCTCCAAAAATTTCACCATCAAAAAATCATACTTACAGAACTTCTGATGTATCTATGAGTACATGCAATCAATATTTCACCAGCATAGATCTTCAATATACTCAATATATTCACACATAATATACCCTTTCTCTCTTATTTATATTTCTGCAAGTATCTTCTTCTAGAGTTTATCATCTAAGCAACTTCAACCAACTTCCTTCTTTTTGGGGCTAACCCACTTCTAACCACTTGTCCACTAATAACTACTTTCTCCACAAATAGTAACTTCTCCATTTCTAGTTGAAACTAATTCATTTTTAATTGTTTTCTTATTTCAACCACTTAACCCATTATTAACCACTTTGACTAGTCAACTTTCTTCTAGGATCTTCTAGAATAATTTGAATTCTTTGACCTTCTATGGGTTTCTAGAGAACACATGAGGGTTCTCCAACTTCACATGGCCACAAATCTCTAACTGTGAGGAGTTATGTGACGTTCCACATATCATCGGAAATGGCTTGATGAACACCATCCATCTAGAATAGTTCACATCTAGGATTAATCAACCACTTAACCATTTGGACTCCAGAAAGCATCTTCTCATGAGGGACTTCACCATAAGGGGACCACTTTAGAGTTTATCCATTTCATACTTCCTATTAACCATGGTAAGATTCACAAAGCGTCTTCCCGTGAGGGATTTCACCATAATGGGATTACTTTGGAGTTCATCCATTTTTTACTTCCTATCAACCATGATAAGACAACATTGATCAACCTTTACATCATTCCATCTATACATCAATCTATTTGAAACATTAACCCATGAGAATACATCACTATGAAATTTCATGACGTTATCTCTCAGACATCAATTACATCTATGACCACATGATCCAACAATCAATACATCAATGATACAATGACAATGATTGACATCAACTCTTTGACATCAATGACATAATAATGCAACAATATCACCCTTTGGAATTGATGGAAATACCAACATTGATGTCAACACCAATCATTGATGGCAACATGTAGACACGACAATGTTCTTCATCAATAGTCATCTCAATCACATCAATGTGACTATCTCTCCCCCTTTGACGTCAATGGAAAAGGGTAGTTCTCTCCTTGGGGATGCTCCCCCTATCTGGATTCCTTTGAGCTTCCTCTAAATAATATATTGCCTTTTGAACAAGGGATATCACTTTTATGCAATTTTGAAGACATATCACTCATGCTCCTCCTGTGACCATCGCTCCTCCTGGAAACATGATTTTGTGTTCTATCTCCAAGCATCTAACTCTCTATCCTGCATATGATGAATCTTCCCTCCTGGAATCATGAGAATAATAATAACTTCTCGTGTGGGTATGTCTCCCCCTATCTTTTCTACAAGATGAAAAATATGTTACTATTGCAATATGCTTCTGCTGCAAATGCTATTGCTCAACTGGAACACATATCAACTGCTCAAGAATGATATTCTCTTCCTATGAAGATCCTTGGACATGTCCATGCATCAGACTCATGCCATACCATACATCATGAATCAAATGATATGTCAACAATGAATAAAGAATCATGAACAAAACATCAATTGTGTACATCCTGTGCCATACTGTGTGTCAACCATGAAAATCAACACCATATAGTAAGATCTTATCACTAGAGTATAGATGTATATTCCAATAATATGTGCCAAAACGTATACCAAGTATATATTAGGATCATCAACAAGTGCCTCTATCAATGTACCAAAAATATCGTCAACATTCCAATCATGTGCCTCAAACAAGTGTCATATCACATATCATATGCCTCTATCATAAACCAAGTGCCAAAAACCATGTGTCAAGATATGTATCTCAACCATCAAGCATCAAAAAGTGTCTTAACTATCCCATACATCATCTACCAAAGTATATGCTAAAAATGTAATACCAATGATGTAATTTAACTAAGTACTATCACMCACAATCATATACCATATACAAGGGMATCAACCATGCACCAAACCTCAACAAGATGTACCATAATSAAKATRTGTTCCCATACATGTATGACATATTAACCATAAACCATGTGCTAATCATACTGCTAKCAAGTKCCTTAACCAATGTACCAAGTATGTASCAATCATGCATCAACTACAGATCAAGATATGACTCATCAATGATGTAAAACATAACCACCTCATCAAATCATCAACTARATGTCCCAATATGTAGCTCAACCACATGCCAAATGCATGCACCAAGACATCCAACAAATATGCCTCTAACAATACATCATAAGATATATCAATGGAGCTCACATATGTACYAGCCATGTACCATGACAGATCTGCCTCAAAAACCATTCACTACAACAAGTACTAAGMAACCATTAGTATYTCTAAACATGTACCAAAAGTGTGMCTCAATAGATAAATAATATCTCTAGCTAGCATCACATCATCATGATATATCTCATAACCAAAATTCCATAACTTCCTTGTCATAACCAACCATGTTTCTCAACATAAAATTCCTCAATCCATACTCTAGAGTTAGTATCATGCATCTAGGATTAGAATAAAGAATATGCTTCAACACTCAACCATATGTCATTACCATACATACATCAAACATACATACAACCATATAATCATGGAAACTTGCAACAAACCATGTCAGACCCTACAAAACAGAGTTATATCATCAAATCATGCTGCAACTCATCTGCATAATATTCTTTTCCAAGGATTTTACCACAGGTACGCGACCTATTCCATAGACATATCGCGTATGTACGCGATATTTCTATAGGTCATCTCATGTATGTATGCGAATTCTTCCACAGGAGCTCGCATATACTTAATAAAATGTCAATCTTGAGCTTGCATCATGGGCGCCATTCTGTTCTGGTTGTTCAGTCTTCTTCATCCACTTCTGATAGTGTCCCAACTTTTCAGAACTTGAGCTCCGAGCTTCCATATTTTCAATATTGTATTCCTTTCTAGTTTCATGTGTTCTTATTTTCATGCTATATGAAGAAATCCTCGTGGATTGCCTTCTTCTATACCAACAATTCTAGGATTTGTGGCCAAACCCACTACAGCTATAACATCTCATGGTGTGACAATGAGTAGCAATGTGTCCCACTTTATTACATCTCCAACACCTTAGGGTGTTATGAAAACTTACAACATAT
Organism: Picea sitchensis; assembly: GCA_010110895.2. Lineage (NCBI taxonomy): Eukaryota > Viridiplantae > Streptophyta > Pinopsida > Pinales > Pinaceae > Picea > Picea sitchensis. Next base: position 46,985 of record SNQJ01S0069164.1, on the reverse strand, counting down.
TTCCTTTCATAATGTTTGCAATCCAAAGCTTTGTTACCATATTCATTACATGAGAAGCAGTGACCATGAAAAACATTTTCATACCTTTTCTTTGGTGTCCATATTGAATGTGTCTCTCTTCTAAATTTGCTTTGAGGTGTAAGGATAGATTATTGATGTCTTCCTTGCTTTGTTATTTTGAAAGTTTCCTTGCTTTGTGTAGATGGATTATTTTCAACATTGCTTCCACCTTTTGATAATGAAGGACTTACCTCATACTTCTTATAAGTGATAGCTTCAAAATGTATAGCTTCCTTGTTGTATCCAAGACTTTATTTATCATTTGGATATATTTGGCTATCCAGGATTTCATCCAGGATTGTTGAGCTATTCATGAATCTCTTTGACTTCTCTTCTTTCTTTCTAAGATCAAAAACTTCATATTACAAATTATGGCATGACTCTTCCTTTTCATTTATTTGATTCTTTAATAGTTCCTCTATTCTTTTGACTTCTTCAATTTGAGTCTTGAGATTTAAATTAACTTCAAATCTTTTTCTAAGCTCATCATCTACCTTCTTATTTTCTTCTGCTTGATTAATTATTTCATTCTTTAGTCTTTTGATCTCTTCTTCTTTTTCTTTTAATTGAGTCCTTTTACTTTATTCTTGTTCTTTAATAATTTTCTTTAGTTCCATGATATGGTTTGGGTACTTTTCTAGGACTTCATTAATGCATTTTTCAAGATACTTAGAAGCAATTGAATAATTTCCTATTTCCATGCTAACATCACCTAACTCAAATAATTTTTTTTCTTAAACTTCAACAACTCTTCTTCTTCATCTACAAAAACTTATACTATATATTCTTCTTCATTTGTAAGAGAGAATTCAACTTCACTAGGATTATTATCATTAGAACAGGGGTGATTTTAAGGATGGATATTTATTTTAAAATGTAGAAACCTTGGTGAATATTATTAATCCTTCATATACCAACTATAAAATGTTTGGTGATATTTTTGAAAAAACATTCAAATTTATAAGGATTTTATATAATATGTATAAAATTTTGGCGATTTTTGAGGTAAAATAATTTTATCCTATAAAATTTGGGCAATTCATTTTTAGAATAACGAATATTTTTTGGGGGAAAATCATGGAAAATTAGCCCATGAGCGAAATTTAGCCCCTAAAATCATCCCTGCATTAGAATATTTTGGAGAGTCTTTACCTTCGTTGTCCATGATGGAATTGTCTTATTTGTATTGATATACCTTCTCTATCTTCAACCATAGATCCTTGGCGGAAGTACATTGCCCCATGTTTTCTTTGACAGAACTTGAGAGTCCATTGAAAATAGTCTTGAGAGCCAATGTGTTGTTATTATTTGCTTCCTTTTGTGATGTAAACTTTGAATTATTATTCAAAGGAAATGATCCACTAATAGATACATTCCAAATGCCTTTTCCCTTTTCCTTCAAAAACCATTTCATTTCTATTCTCCATGCCGAGTAATTTGTCTGATCAAAGAGGGGAACTTCATCTGGATGTTCAACCATTTGTGTGTCCATGAATCCCTTTCAAGCTTGTAATGCTTATGATGAAGGCCTTCTCTGATACAAATTGTTGGACACACCGACCACACTGAGAGGGGGGGGTGAACAATGGAGGGATCTTTTTATGACTTCTTTACAAAACACTTTTGTTAGTAATCACCATTTACTCAATATTCTTTACTTTCATTTATTACTAGTTGTTTGTATGTAATCATATCTCAGCATCAAACATAATCACTAAACCATCACCATAAATAACACAAGGCACAAAATATATATGTATAAGTTTCTTTTTTATTATGGACTACAATCCTTGGGGTTTATCAACATCAACTGAAAATAACAAAAACTTCACAAGAGTACCAACTCTGAATGCAAGACTCAGTTTGTAGATCTCAACACCAATTGAGATGTGAGAAATCCAATCCTCAAGTACAAGACCATGCTTTTGGACAGAACCAAATCTACAACAGGTACATGACCTGCCTATACTGTATCATGTGTATGTACACACTCTTCCTTCTGTCAGTCTGCATACACCTTCAGAAACTAGGGTTTCTGAAACTTCATCCTTCTTGCCCTTTAGATCCTTTCTTCCTCTGTCACATTCACTTGTGACTTGTCACTGCTCAATTTGTACCATCACCAATCACAAACATATCTATACTAGCCAACAATGTATGGATGCTCCTCATACATACACAATCATAGATCATGGATATATCACAATCATAACATAAATGAACTACTCAACCAACCAACTACCATATTCAGACATCAATACAAATATACAAGGAATGCCTCAAGAATTCACCATACCATGAGAAAATCAAAACATCAAGACAATATGTACCCATACCATAACCTTTGTAGAATATGTGAACCTATAGAATGATGATCTAGAACTTGCTTCAGACTTCAGGAACCTGACATCATCATCCACTCAAATATTCATAATGTTTTCACCTATACGCTCTCTCCCCTTACTTCAAAATGCATACATACACTCCTTAATTCACTACAAACCATGTACATACACACTTTGGTTCACTGTAGCCCATGTACTCCTTCAAAAAACTAGGGTTTTCTGAACCTCTGAAACTTCCGTCGTCAAAAACTCAGACTTACGGAACTTCTAATACGGCCATGAGTACCTGCAATCAATATTTCACTAGAATAGATCTTCAATATACTCAAGAGATTCACACATAAGAAAACATTGCTCTCTTATTTATACTTCTCCAAGTAGATTCTTCTAGGGTTTATCATCTAACCAACTTCAACCAACTTCCTTCTTTTTGGGGCTAACCCACTTTTAGCCACTTGTCCACTTATAACTACTTTCTCCACAAATAGTAACTTCTCCACTTCTAGTTGCAACTAATTTATTTTTGTTTGTTTTATTGTTGCAACCACTTAACCCATGATTAACCACTTTGACTAGTAAACTTTCTTCTAGGAGCTTCTAGAATAATTTGACTTCTTTTACCTTCTAGGGGCTTCTAGACAACACATGAGGGTTCTCCAAATTCACATGGCCATAACTCTCTAACCGTGAGGATTTATGTCATGTTCCACATACAACCAGAAATGGCATGACGAACACTATCCATCTAGAATAGTCTCACTTATAAATTCACTAATATTCATTATATTATTCCACAATCAACCTTTGGTTCCTTAACCACACATCTAGGATGAGTCAACCACTTAACCATTTGGACTTCACAAATCATCTTCCCATGAGGGATTTCACCATAAGGGGACCACTTTGGAGTTCATCCATTTGGTACTTCCTATCAACCATAACAAGATTCACAAAGCATCTTCTCATTAGGGATTTCACCATAATGGGACCACTTTGGAGTTCATCCATTTGGTAATTCCCATCAACCATGATAAAACAATATTGATCAACCTTTACATCAACCCATCTATACATCAATCCATCTGAAACATTAACCCATGCCAACACATCACTATGACACTTCATGACATTATCCCTCAAACATCAATTACATATATGACCACATGATACAACAATAGATACATCAATGATACAATGAAAATGCTTGACATCAACTCTTTGACATGAATCCTTTGGCATCAACGCCAACATAATGAAACTAGAGCTTTCTTGCTCTTGATGTATTACTGATATTTATGAAACACATATGGTTTTTCTTTCAGTCTATTAAAATTTATTTAAGGCTCCTTGTGCTTATTGGGTAGGGCCTATCCAAGAGTGATCGAGGACCCTGTTACCATTTATGTAGTTTTCATGCATGCTTAAATAATATTTTTTTCTCTTTTTAAGTTTAATATAACTTTGCATAATTATTTCTATCTTTTGTCAAGGTTATCACAAGTTATCTAGTCACAACAGACTGTTGGTTTTTCTTCATATGAGATATGAGAGATATTCGATATATTATTTCAATAATGAGTGTTCCATATATAGGGAACATAAGGTGACCATCCATGAAAGGGTGCATCCCTTGAATAATTAGATAACTATTTATTATTATCATTTACTTATTAATTATTATATTTAGAGAATGTCTTCACAATGTTGTCCAAACATCAACACTCCCTCTGAGCGAGGGAAGCATTCTCTGCCACGCCAAGTGTGTCACGGAAGTACTTAAACTTCATCCTGGTTTGGTAAGAACATCAAAAACCTTCTCATATGTAGGAAGGTACTGCACCAATACTTCCTTCCTCTGCACCATGTCTCAGATGAAATGGTACTTGATCTCAATGTGGTTCAATTTGTCATGAAACACTGGATTATAAAATATCTTCACACAACCTTGGTTACCATAATTAATAATGGTGGAATCCATCCCATGTTTGAATAAATCTACAAGGAGCTTGTGAATCCACACTGCTTCACAGACTGTCATATTTAATGCAATGTACTCTACTTCTCTTGTTCTCAAAGCCACAAAAGTTCCTTTCCTGCTACACCAGGAAACCATGGAAGATACCATAGTGAAGCAACACCTGAAGGTTCTTTTTCTTTCCACTACTCTCCCTGCCCAATCAGAGTCAATATATTCTTGCCATATCATATCAATACTGGAAGTATATCTCAGACCATGTCGAACTATGCATCGCAAGTATCTCAACACATGTTTCACAACAATCTAGTGAGTCTATCTCAGTTGAATTATAAACTGGCTAAGTGCAATCACTGCATAGAAATTATTTGGTTTGGTGTTAACTAAATACATCAATTATCCAACCAACTATCTATACAGAGTCAGATCAATTTTGTCATAATCGGATGAAGACACACTTAGTTTCTTCAAATTGGTCATCATTGCTGTAGTCACGGGCTTCAAGTTCAGTATCTCAAACTTCTTGAATATCTCAACTATGTACTTCCCCTGACTCAGAAAGATCTCATCAGTTCTTTACCACACCTCTAGTCCCAAGAGGTAGTGCATCATAACAAGGTCCTTCATCTCGAATTCATACACCAACACATACTTGCATTCAATAATAAAGTTCTTTGTACCAGTGATAAATAAATCATCAACATAGAGGACAGAATCAAGGCCTCACCGTTAACAATCTTGTAGTACATGTTGGGATCAACAACAATTTTGTTGAATCCCAAACTCATCAGGTGTCCATCAATCCTCGCATACCAAGCTTGAGGTGGTTGTTTGATTCCATACAAGGTCATTTTCAACCTACACACATGAGACTCCTTCTCATCTATCACGAAACCACCTGACCGCTCGATGTATACTTCTTCCTTAATCTCTCCATTGAGAAATGTTGTCTTTACATCCATCTGATGTACTCTCCAATCCATGGATGCTACAAGGGAAATAATCATCTTGATAGAAGTGTATCGAGCAACAGGAGCAAATGTCTCCTCATAATATATTCCCTCCACTTGAGAGAATCCTCTAGAAACAAATCTTTCTTTGTGATTCTTGGTGCTTCCATCGGCTATATGTTTGATCTTAGAGATCCATTTGGAAGTCACTACAGACTTCCTTTCAAGTCTCGGAAAAATATCCCACACATAATTCTTCATAATGGACTGATACTCCTCCATCATGGCATATTTCCATACTGCTTGATTAGGTGCCTCTTCATAATAGGAAGGTTGTGAATCAATGTTGTGGCTCATAGTTGTGAGATAGCACATATATCTTTGAGGTCTCTTTCTCTCTCAGAAGGTTCCATGAGGATATGCATGTATTTCTGCCTCCTTCAGAGTTTGAAAAGTCCATGTACGTCTCTTCTGACCTACTACAATATCTTTGGGAACATCAACTGGAGGGGGAGAAGGAGCCATCTCTTCATATTTCTCACTATCAATATCCATGTGAGATCCTCTAGATCTCATGAAGGATACCTCCTCCTCAAAGGTAACATCTCTTCTCACCTCAATTTGTCTTTGACCAGGGATGTAGATCCGATATGCCTTTGAAGACTCATTGTATACCACAAATGTACCCTTTCTACCTGAAGGGTCTAGCTTGATCATTTTCTCCTTGGGTACATGAATGTATACTGAACACCCAAATATACTGAAGTGTCCAACCTCAAGCTTCACTTCAGTGAAGGCCTCCTCAAGAGTCATGTTCCTCAAGGAATTATGTTCTGAACATACACTACAGTTATGGATACCTCTACTCATAGAAACATAGGTAAATGTTGATCATGAATCATTACCTTGATTGTCTCAACAATAGATCTGATATTCCTCTCTGTGACCCCATTCTGTTGAGGGTTGTGAGGAATGTTGTACTCCCTCTTGATCATTGCCTCAAACATCTCTAGGACACATAGAGGTTCCCTCATAGAACCAATTACCCCCAAGACATATTGAGGTTTCCTCGTGAAACCAATGTCTTGGTTCCTTCATCTAATAATCCACTAATTACTCTACAATACTTCCATTTTATGACACTCGGACAAGTCTAAGCATATCCCACTAAATTTCCATCACTACTCAACTTTAAGACAACCCTATCATCATCCAAATAATAGGTGGTCTTATTAACAACAAAAGGGAGGGAAGAAGGCTTATCCTTGAGTATAGTGTCTAAGGCCTGAAGATAATAGGGCAGAGGATTTCCTGTGATTCCCCTAAGAAATTCTATGAGATCATTATCACTCAATGCTTTAATTCTCCTCAGATTCATCACATATTGAACCCTTTCACCCGTCATGATTTGGAATTGGATATCCATCTTATGGAGGTATCCCTTCTTCTCCAACGTACTCTCTTCAAATAACATGTTTCCGCCACCATTGTAGTCAATGAGGTCTCGACTCAAAATAATTTCCTAGCACCAAGACTTGAGTTTTCTGTTCACATCCTTTGTTGCCAAGCTTCACATATTCTTGATGTATGGTATCATCATATCCACCCTTCTCGAGCGCATTTACCAAATTTTGAAAAAAATCGTTGGCCATGGGAATGTGCATAGAAGGATAACTGTAATTATCGCACTTGGCCAAACCCCTGCAAATGAGAAACACTATCCTGGATTTTACAGACTCGATAGCGAAGAGTCCTTTTTCATGTCCATTGGCTGAGTTCTTGATTTCTACTAGTCCGATGAAATCTACATCTTCCAAAAGATAGAAAAGATTCAATTTTCGGGCGCACTTGCTCCATTAGTTTGGGAGGATAAGTGAAATTGATGGCACCACAGACATTGGCATCATGGATAGCCTTGGAGTAATGGGTGAGTCCAATGTACTCCTGCGATATCTTGGAGTGCAATTTGAAGAAATTTTTCTTCCGATTTGCGTCTTTTCTGAAAAAATCTTTAGTTTAAGAAATTAATATCTTGCATTTAGTGTAATTCTGGACACATAGCTCCCATTCTTGGGCATCATACACGCTCTTTCCATTATCAAAACACTACAAGAATCTCGTTGTCTTGTCTTCCGGGAACTTCTCTAATCTCCCAATCGACAAGGGATTGTCGACGTGAAGCCAAATGAAGGCATCCTCGGATTTAACTAAGTGAGGGTGCTTGAACGCTATTATCATGCCTTTTGGGTATATATATATATTAAGCACAAGAATGGTTGATGAAAGAAATAATCGACCAGATTCCATAGTAACATTTCTTTTCAGCGGGATTCATCCAATTATCTCTCATTTTCATGGGCCCTCCCACTGGGGAGTCAAGCCCAACCTCACTCTGATACCATTTTGGTTTTTCTTCATATGAGATATGAGAGATATTCAATATATTATTATAATAATGAGTGTTCCATATATAGGGAACATAAGGTGACCATCCATGAAAGGGTGCGTCCCTTGAATAATCAGATAACTATTTATTATTATCATTTACTT